>CAUYUJ010002114.1:242004-427004 GCA_963575745.1 Prorocentrum cordatum | reverse complement strand
TGACGGATGAATGTGGCATGGGTTCGCTAATTTGTTCCGAGGCCTGTAGGGCGGCGGATCTGATGGCCTTTCAGCCCATCCCGCCATCAGCCCATCCCGCCACCGTGCCTGGCTTGTGGGTCGTAGGCCTCCTGGATGTCGCGGGAGGCCTGTCGGGGGCCTCTTTCCGGCAGTTTCGAGGCAATTTGGGTGCCGTCTTGGGGCCTCTTGGGACATCTTCGAGGCCTCTTGGGGGTCTCTTGGGGCTTCCTGCGGATATGTTGGTGCGTACAGCTCGAGTTGTCGGTTCGGGCTCCTCCTCTTGGGCCCCGTTTGGGCCAGAGCTCTCTTGGGCCGTCTTGGGGCCCTCTTGGGCCGTCTTGGGGCCCCCTTGGGCCGTCTTGTGGCCCCCTTGGGCCGTCTTGGGGCCCTCTTGGGGGTCTGTTGGGCCGACTTGGGGCGACCTTTGGGGCCTCTTGGGCCGTCTGGGACGCCTTGGGGCGGACGAGTCGTATATGCTAAGAGTGCAAGTCATCCTAGAATGTATTCGACGATTGTTGCGTCTTGGAGCTCTCCTGTGAGGCCTCTTGGGCCTCTCTTGGGGCGTCTCGGGCGCCTCTTCAGCCGTATTTAGGCCATCTTGGGAGTCTTGGACCGAGTGTTTGGCGATTCGGGGCCGTCTTGGACCGTCTTGGGGGCTTCTTGGGACGCTGTTGGCCCGTCTTCGGGCCCTCTTGGCTTCGGAAAAGTCACGCGACGAGCCGCGACGGGGCCCAAGAGATATTGTGAATTCAGGGTCTGGGCTCCTTACATCATCTTCAAGATTCAGGACTGATGCGCAAGGGTTAGGCCAAGGACCTGAGGGCACTCCCACTGGTGCCTCAGGACACAGTGGCTGATCGGATCTTGCATTGTTTTCAGGTGGGATTTAGGATTGATCTGCCGATGCCGCAAGGAGTCGCTGTGTTGCTCGGAGCAACTCCGGATTGCACGGGGCGTTTGTCACGCGGGTATTTTCAGGAAGAGCAGTACAGCAGTGACATTTGGTATGTGCAGCAGCCGTCTGGTCGTTCCGACATTCCCCCCCTCTCCTCCTCACCGCCTCCTGCAGGTGATGAAGCGCCGGCCAACCTTGAAAGTGGTTGTGATGTCCGCCACGATGGATGCACAGAAGATGCAGGGATATTCGCCTGGCTCCCGCCCTCGACCGCGACACTTGCCACCGCAGGACGGATCTCGTGCTTCAGTGGTGGTGTCTTCTCACGGTAGAGGCCCTGGTCCGCGGCCCTCGGTGCTCGCGCGCCCCCCCCCCCCTGGTCTAGACGCGCACCTGCCGCACGCCCCAATTCGGGCCATCTGCAGCAGACACAAAAGCACCTCCCTAAATTTGCGATGCGCGCTCTGACCTGGAAACTTCGCTCGAACATGTGCTTCTCTAATCTCGCTCGCTCTCTCTTTTTTTTGTTCTCTCTCTCTCTCTCTCTCTGGCTACACGATTCCACATACAGTGGGGACCCATTCCAAGGAACACCCGGTTTGCCTCCAGGGTGCCTTGGGTGTCTTGGGGTTCGATGGTTCTTCAGTGGAAAGCGTGACGTTCCCATAACAAAAATCCATCGACATCCTGGGCGTTCAGGGTTGGATTTCTTGTGGAAGGTTTCTTGTGGTCGGGCCCTTACTGTATCCTTCGTCAGCATCTGAGTGTCGCGGGTGCGAGTGAGCGGAGGTGGTGGGGGGTTTGCGATCGAAGGGAACATGGCATTCCACCAGTGCAGTGTCGGTTCGTGTCGCACGTGCGGGCGAGACGAAGCTGCGCGAGGGCGAGAGAGAGAGAGAGAAAGAGATCCTATCCCCTGTGGAAGTGCAGCAGGAGGAGGAGGAAGAGGAGGAGGTTTGTTTCGTTAGCCGAGGGGCTTCGCGCGTGCGCACTCCATTAAGAGGAGGAGGAGGGAGGAGGGAGGAGGGAGGAGAGAGGAGGGAGGAGGGAGGAGAGAGGAGAGAGGAGAGAGGAGGGAGGAGGGAGGAGGGAGGAGGGAGGAGGGAGGAGGGAGGAGGGAGGAGGAGGAGGAGGAGGAGGAGGTCCAGGAGGAGGGAGGGAGGAGGAGGAGGATGCGGAGGAGGAGGAGGGGGAGGAGGAAGAAGAAGAATTACTCGACGCGGGGCTCCCCATATGTGCATCTCATTCTCTTGGTATGTCTTTCTATGGATATCTGTCAATGATCGCCTGTGTGCGAGGGCCAACCGCTCGCTCGAGACATTCCCACAGTCTGCAAGTATGAGTGCGAGCCAATCGCCAGTCTGATAGCGACGTGAATAGGAGCGAGCCTGAGTTTGAGTGGGTATGCGTGTGAGTAAATCTGAGCGCGAGTGCGTCTGAGTGTTGGGTCTGAGTGTGAACGAGTCTGAGTGTGAGCCAGTCTGTGATTGAGCGGATCGGAGCATGATGAGTCTAAGCATGAGTGAGCCTGGGCTTGAGTGGGCCTGAGTGTAAGAAAGTGTGAGTGTGAATGAGTCTGAGTGCGAGTGAGTCGAGTGTGAGTGGGTATGGATGTGAGGCAGTCTGAGTGTGAGTCGGTCTGCGTTTGAGCGGACCATGGGATGATGAGTTTGAGCAGGAGCGAGTCTGAGTATGAGTGATTCTGAGTGCGAGTCTGAGTGTGGGTGAGTTTGAGTATGATTATGAGCGGGTCTGGGTGCGAGTGAGTCTGCGTGTGGCTGAGTCTGAGCATGAGTGAATCTTAGTGAAGGAGAGTGGAAGAGAGTGGAGAGTGAAGGAGCGTGAAGCGGAAGCGTCTGAGTTAAACCTAAAGCTCTGGAGCCTCGAACTTCGATCGTCTGGCCCTGGCCACCCGAGTTGCCCGCGTATTCCTCCTCATCATCATCCTCATCATCATCATCCTCCCCTTCCTGCTCCTGCTCCTACTCGTGCTCATGCTCGCCTCCCTCTCCTCCTCCTCGTCCTCGTCCTCCTCCTCCTCAGCCTCGTCCTCCTCCTCCCCAGCCTCCTCCTCCTCCTCTTCCTCCTCCTCCCCTTCCTGTTCGTGGGCTCCAAAAGCGAAACATGTTGAGGGAGAAAATGACAAAACCGCCTGAGACATCCCCACAAAATTCCGCGAACGGGACCCCGTGAAACCACCCCCGCCGCTCCCCTTAGGAGTGCTGAAACCAGCGAATCGCCTGAGGCATCCTCCAACTCTGTTCCGAAAGCGAGAGATGTTGGGCTAGAAAATGGCCAAACCGCCTGAGACATCCCCACAAAATTCCGCGAACGGGACCCCGTGAAACCACCCCCGCCGCCCCCCTTAGGAGTGCTGAGACGAGCGAATCGCCTGAGACATCCTCCAAATCTGCTCCGAAAGCGACACATGTTGGAAGAGAAAATGGCCAAACCGCCTGAGACATCCCCACAAAATTCCGCGAACGGGACCCCGTGAAACTACCCCCGCCGCCCCCCCTTAGGAGTGCTGAGACGAGCGAATCGCCTGAGACATCCTCAACATCTGCGTGTAGTATGAGTGAGTCTGAGTGATGACTGAGTCTGAGTGATGACTGAGCATGAGTGAGTCTGAGTGATGAGTGAGTCTGAGTGATGAGTGAGTCTGAGTGATGACTGAGCATGAGTGACTCTGAGTGATGAGTGAGACTGAGTGATGAGTGAGTGTGAGTGATGACTGAGTCTGGGTGATGAGTGAGTCTGACTGATGAGTGAGTCTGAGTGATGAGTGAGTCTGAGTGAGCCTGAGTGAGTCTGAGTGAGGGAGGTGAGGTGAGGTGTTCTGAAGTGGTGAGGTGGGTTCTGGTTCTGGTGTGTTCCTCCGGCGCGGTCTGCCAATAACAAGACCCCCATCTTAGGATATGGGGAATAATTCAAACTAAGAAGACGAATAATAGTAAGAATAAGAAGAAGACGAATAATAATAATAATAAGAAAAAAAGAAGAAGAAGAAGAGGAGGAGGAGGAGGAGAGGAGGGAGAGGAGGAGGAGGAGGAGGAGGAAAGAAGGACCGGTTGAATTTCGAAAGGGGCTCCAAGTCTTGCTCCGAGGTTGTTGCTCCAGCCGTGTCCTCGGGCACCCAGGCGCCGTTGCAGGCTCTTGTTCGATTCCTCCGATTCGATTCGACTTCGATGGCCTCCAATGCCGATTCGACTCGACTTGGGGTTCTGTTTTTAGCTCCGATATCTCATGAGGGGCACACTCGCCTGCCAGTTTCCGCCGCTTCGATGTGCCCCGACTCGGCTGCCGCTCTCAGCCCACCCGATCCGTCTCGATCGCCGATCCGACTCGTCGATTCGATGGTGCCGCACCGGGGCCTCGTTCCTGATCTCAGCAGCCCGACCGGTCTGAGGAAGCTCCTGGAGGCCTCGCGCGGCGCGTACTAGTCGTAGGATCTGGTCCACATGCCAGCTCCGTGGGCTATGGGTCTCGACGCGCGCGCGGCGACGGTCGGGCGTCGGCCCGGAGGAAAGCCGACGCAGTTCCGACGCAATTCCGACGTACGCCCGGACGTAGATGCGACATGGATCCGAGGTAAATCGGGTCCCAAGTTGCCGTCCGACTCCTCCAGGAGTTCCCTCGAAAGGTGCGGGCAATACTTCTGTCCATATCCACTGCAGTATGGAGTTTCGGGCTCCCCTCCCAAGAAACCCGAGGCGCACTTGATATGGATAAATTTGCCCCCTAGAGAGGCTCGATGTTTATCCATATCCTGTGCGCCTCGGCCTTGTGGCGCCGCTTCCCAAAAAGTCCAAGAGGCACTGGATATGGACATGAATCTTGCCCGCAGAAAGGTACATCGACCCCCAGTCGCCCATCGATCGCCGACCGGGGGCCCGAAGGCCCGCCCGAGTTCGTGTCTTGGTTCTTTTATTTCTAGGGTCGTGTACAGGAGCGACCGGAAATGGTGACAGCCGTACCGCCGGTTAGGGCTTGGGTAGCTCCCACTGTAAACATACTTTACCGCCCGGGACGGCGCGCGGATTCGCCGGCGGCCCATCGCCGATGCATCGCCGATCCCACGTCGAGGCCTCCCCTCGTGGGCCAGTCCCCCCCTCGACGTTCCCCCCCACCTCTGCCTCCCCCGGAGTCGAAGAAAACACAGACTGCCGCCCGAGGCCTCCGGGAGTGTCTTCCTAACTCAGGAGGGGGAAAAACACACACAGACACAATGAATCGTCGATTCCCAGAAAATATGGGAAATATGGGAAGTGGGGGGGAAGACAGAAACCCAGAAAATATGGGAAATATGGGGATCCTTTCTTTGTGTGTATTTATTTGTGTGTCCCAGGGCCCCTTCACTGACGACCGCCTCGCGGCGGGAGCGCTGCCCGCGGCGTGGGCTCCCGGCGCGTGGGCCAGCTCGGCCCTGCCGCCCCGCGGCCCGTGCGGCTGCCCCCGGGCGGCTGCTGCGTGGGGGTTTCGCGCGGCGGGCCGTGCCGTGGCCCCGTGGGCGGCCTTCCGCCGCCCACCAAGCTCGGGGGCGGCACAATGACACCCATGGAAGAAGAGCAGGCGCTGCTTCTGCGACTCAAAGGTGTGGTCCTGAGGGATGGGGGCCTAGGCATAAGAAGTCACCACCCCAAACCAAGCCGAAATTCGGGTCTTCGGGTTGGGTTGGGGTCAGGGGCGGTAAAGAGGGGGGTGATGACTAGGAGGGGGTGGACATCATGGCGGGGGCCATGATATTTCCCCAGTTCCCATGGCGCCTCTTCTTATTCCATTACGTCCCTGGTCCCCCCGCTGGGCCGCGCACATGCCGCCGGTCATGATGTGCACCCCCCCCCTCTTGGACACCCCCCTCTTGGCCTCTCCCGACAAACGCAGGGCTCGTTTCGATTCCTTCGGTTCGATGCGATTCGATTTCGTTGGCTGCCGATTCCGAGTCGATTCGGCTCGGGATTCCGATGTGGGTTCCGATGTCGCAGGGGAGGCTTATTAGCTTGCCGATTTCCGCCGATTCGGCTTTTCCCGACTCGGCTGCCGATTTTCGCCGATCCGATTCATTCCGATTGCAGTTCCGGCCCATCGATTCGATTTTTGGGCTCTCCTGCCGTGGCCGTGTGGGCAGCCTTTCACCGCCCACCACACCACCCCCAACCCCAACCCGGAGGCCCCGATCTGCCATCCACTTCCCAAGGGGGGCGGTCGGGGAACATCGCACAAACATATGTGAAGCCCGTACCCATCGGTCGTTGAAAGTAGGTATTTTTGGATTCCCAGATTCCCATCTACTTTCAGCGCCTTCCTACTTCAAGAGTCGAGTGGTTTTCCAACTTCCTTCCTCTTCAGGAGGCGTGCGGAAGCCCAATCTATTTCCAACGCCTTCCTACTTCATGTTTCTACCTGCTTCTTCCGACCGATGGGTACCCCCCCCAACCCGAGTTGGGTCTTCGCATTTGGGTTGGGGTGGTCTGGCAAGCAGTCGGCCCTGGCGTGCTTCGGCGGCGAGCCTGGGGGGCCTCGCTGGCTCTCAGCGGGCGCTGCTCGGCCTCGGGGCGTTCTCCAGCGGCCGCGCCTCGGCGACGGCGCTCCGGAGGCGCCCGGACCGTCCCGAACGGCCGCCGGTGGTGCGAGTTAGGACCCGAGAACTGCTGGCAGAGGGGGCGGGCATTCTCGGGAGGCTCGGGGGGCATCGGGCCTTGTGAGCGGTGTTCTGAGCCTTCCCCGAGGTCACAGGAGGCCTCGCAGGAGGCGCGAGGGCCTACGGGAAGCCCCGCCGCCTTCTGAGAAGGCCCTCTCCCTCTCGCTTCCCCCCTGGGCGCGCCGCCGAAAGATCTTGAGGTGATAGTGCGACTGGGCGGGATGGTTGCAGTTTTCGGTTTGCGATCGGCTCATCGGATTCGCTATCCATCCATTTATCTATCGATTTCGTTATCTACTTGTCGATCTCACTGTCTACCGATCGGCCTCACTACAGATCGGTCTCTTGAACCATTGGTACCATTTTCAACATCTCTACCGGTCAGACTATCTATCGGTCTCGATATCCAGCTATCGATCTCACTTTCAATACATCTAGTCTTCTCACTAGAATCGTATTGCTAACAGTACTTGCCGGTCCCAGATCGACAACCACAGGGGCAGGTAGGTTCGGAGGCCAGACGGTGTGGTGACCACACCGTGGTGTGTCGGTGGGGATTCGGGGTCACCGCACGGTTTCGGGACTCGAGTCCCTCTCTGAGGATGTCTCGGACGACAGGGGCCTCCAGGGTCCCACGACCGTGCGGTGACGGACCGTGCGGTGAGGTCTCTTACGGTTCCAAGGTCACTGCACGGTCTGCCACCACGCGGTTTTGGGATCCCCAATAGGTGACTACCATTAGGTAAGAACGGGGCACAGCCACAGAACATTCATCCGGGCAACCACGGGGAAACCACAGGACACCCACGGGACAACCACAGGACAACGCTGGGGCAACCACGCAACAACGACGGGACAATTGCAGGATCAGAAGGAAACGAACATTGAACAGCCACGGGACAGCCACGGGATAGCCACGGGACCACCAATGAACAACCACGGAACAACGTCGGGACGACCACGGGACAATAATTGGACAACCACGGGACAACCGCGGGACAACCACGGGACAAGCTATGAACAAACGCGAATCCACCACTTTGCAGCCGCGCGGCAGCTACGGGACCACCGCTGGTCACCCACGGGAAGATATCGGAACGACCACGTGCCGACCATCGGCGAACTCGCGCCCTGCGTCGCCGCGCCCGGGCGCCCGGCGCGAAGCGAGAGCGAGGCCGTGCTCCCCCGCGAGGCGCCTCGGGTGCGTGCCGGTCTGGCCCCCCTTCAGGGGAGGAAAAGGTGAAGCAGTGGCGAAGCGTCCTGGCGTGCCCATAGGCCTACCAAACAATGTTCTCATAACCTTTTGTAGTGTCCACGAAATGTTCTTAGAACAATTGTGGCTGGCGCTGTCTTGTTTTAACACGCCGGGTGCATATTCTAAGAACATTGTTCTGTTCTTCGAACATTTCTGCGTTCTAAGAACATGTCGGGGTGCGCCTAAAGAAATGCCGGGACGGTCGGTGCCTGCTCAAACCTCTGCCTTTTCCTCGTCTTCCCTTTCGTTGGGTCTCCTCGGAGGCCCTCGTCGCCACCACCGTCGGATTCGCCTTGAAATTCTGGTCAGAACGCGCCCCGGGAGAGGTCCTGGGAGTAGCGGTGTCGGTACCTTTTGGTCTCCCCACCCCTTGTCTCCAATGCGGTGGCCTTCGGCCCATGCCGCCACCGTGCCTGGGTCGTCGGCAGGAGGCCTCGCAGATGCTTCTCAGAGCCTCGGCAGAAGCTTGTCGGGGGGGCATCATTGGACGCACATCGCGGGGCAGGGCCTCTCAGGAGCCTCCTGGTCTCTTGGGGCCTCCCGAGGGCGCTTGGGGGCCAGAGGGGGCCTCTTGGGAGCCTGCTGGAAGTCTCGGTGGCCAACTTTCGGGGGAAAGGCTCGAAATGTCAGTTCGGGAGTCTCGGGACATTCTTGGGCCGTCTTGGGGCACTCCTGCGGGCCTCGTGGGCCATCGTGGGCCGTATTGGAGGGGGCTCTTTGGGCCGTCTCGGAGGGTCGGGCGCATGAAACGGCGAGAACGCCGCCAACATCGTGAAGACATCATGCGAAGATAAAAGATTTGGGCCTACTGGGGCCATCTTGGGGGTCGTCGTCTTGGAGCCCTCTCGGGGCGTCTTGGGAGCCTTTCAGGCGATCGCAATCATGGATTGAGGGGGCGTTGATTAGCGACGGGTCCTGTTTCCATAGGAAACAACTGACTGCCGCCGCCGAACGAGGCGCCACCAGCCGCATTTTGGGGAGGGCACCTCCCCCGATCCATGGACTTGGCGACCGTGCGCCAAATCCATGGATCGCTAATCCATGTTTGCGCACCCCAACTCTTGGACCGCCTTCAGGCCGGCCTGGGAGTCTTGGGGCGCCTGGCCGTCCCGGGGCCCTCTTCGGGAGAGTGCTGGGAGTCCCTGGGGACCCTCCTCGTCCCTCGTGTCATGGCGGCAACGTCGCAGCATGGATTCCGTTCGGAAGACGATAGGATGGGCCAGGGCGCTGGATCTTGCAGGACCTTGTCGGGCCAGGGGTGGAAAAATCCGGGCTAACGTGCAGGATCCTGCAGGATCTTCCAGGATCCCGCAAGGCTTGACTGACCCGGCTCTGGATTGACCTGGGTCAGTAGGTCCCCGACACTTTATAGGGCCGTCGTCCGAAATGCCCGTCCATGTCTTGCATCCGGGCACCGTGACGGACACAAGGCTAATTACGACGATCTTACAGCGCTGCGCGAGCTTAGGAGCTAGGGGATTCCGATGTCCTGGACGCGTCGTGAAATCTAAGAGCCTTCGGTCCACCCCCGCCACCGCGCGTGGGTCGGTGAGCGGCCCAGGTTTTGGAGGGGAACTCTGGATCTGGTTGTTGTGTAGGAAGGGGGTGTCCTTCAGTTTCGGCGACCCCCTTTCGGGATAATTTTCCGAGGGGAGCGACATTGAAACGCGCTCCCTCAATGTGTTGAGTCGCTGTTTGCTTTCCGTGCGCCTCGGTCATCTCCTCCCCTCTCCGCTCCAAGACGTGCGATGCCTCGCCTGTTCCCAGCCATCCTGTGGTGTTGAGCCCTCGCTTCGAGGTGACAGCGCCGCGCGTCCTCTCCTCCTCTCCTTTCCTGTCCTCCCCCTCCTCCTCTCAGGAGGGGAAATTACACACACAGACACAAGTAATCGCCGATTCCCAAGAACATATTCGACAATATGGGAATTGTGCGGGAAGACAAAAACCCCAAAAATATGGGAAAGATATGGGGAATCCTTTTATTTGTGTACATTTATGTGTATGTTCATGGGCCCCTTGATCTTCCTTCTGCCATCCGCACGACAGTTTCGGCGCACTCCTCACACGGTTCGTGGCCCCATAGGGCGTTCCGCCTATTGCCCCAGTGGCAGCGCCCGCGTGGCAGTGCCGCCTCCGCTTCAGCACACCCCTCACGGCGTCGTGGGCCCATCATAGGGAGCTCCACCTAAGGCCCCAGTGGCAGCGCCCGCACCAATCTCGGCACACCTCGCATGGCACCTCGTTTCGTGGCCCAAGAGGGAGTTCGCATGGCAGCGCCGCTCTCGTGTCTGAACACCCCTCACACGTTTCGTGGCCCACAGGGAGCTCCACCGAAGGCCCCAGTGGCAGCGCTCGAAAAGGCTGTTCCGAACCAATTTCGGCACACCATTCACACGTTTCGTGGCTCCATGGGGAGCTCCACCGAAGGGCCCAGTGGCAGCGTCCACATAGCACCTCCGAACCTTTTCCAGCACACCTCCCACCCGTTTCGTGGCTCCACAGGGAGTTCTACCGAAGACGATACAGCCGCGATGCTCACAGTTGCATATGGTTGTTGGGCCCTTCGCCAGGATCATTTCCATACGTGGTCCCTGAACGTCCAGGCTCTTTCCCCAGGGCCACTGTTTGATCCCGAGTCGTTTTCTGACTGTCGCGAGACCCATCGACGGCCCCCAGAGGCCGAAATTTACAAATCATCGTCAGTCGTTTTTTGGGGCTCCCACGACGCGAGCATGTTTTAGGATGCAATTCTTGGGACTTTGAAATCAGACCCAAAACCGTCCAATGCATTTGTTGGCCCGGACCACTCGGGGGGCCCGTGAGGCCAGCTGCATGGGACTCTTCGGGAGGCCTGCTAAGGCCAGCCAGGACTACCTGCGTGGCGGCCCTGCCCTCCCAGAAGGGCTAAGGAACAGCACCAGGACCTTGGTACCTAGATTCCAGTCGAGGTTTGACAAGGCAGTCTGGATAGGTCTATAGGTCTGGAGTGTGTACTTTTTCAGCATTCTGCACGGTCAGGGTGCCGTCTGTGCGCAGCCTGGAGCCTCTTCAGGAGGGGAAAAAACACAGACACAATCAATCGTCGGTCCCAAGGAATATAAAGAAAAATATGGGAAGTGGGTGGGAAACGGAAATCCAGAAAATATGAGAAGATATTGGAAATCCTGGGATTTGTGTCTATTTATTTGTGTTTGTCCCATCGCCCCTTCAGCCTCACCGAGCATGTTTGCCTGGGCCTTCTCGTCGATAAGCCGAGCGGCCGTGGCGCCCCGCGCCGCCCACACAGGGGCTCCTCGGCAGGGGGGCTGGCGGGTTTTGACGGCGCGCCGCTGCTCAACATCCCTGGCCGCACGCACCCGGTCGCGACGGGAGAAGGGAGGGAGGGGGAGCGGCAGGAGGGAAGGGGAGGAGGGAGGAGGAGGAGGAGGAGGAGGAGGAGGGAAGGGGAGGAGGAGGAGGAGGGAGGAGGAGGAGGAGGAGGAGGAGGAGGAGGAGGAGGAAGAGGAGGAGGAGGAGGAGGAGGAGGGAGGAGGAGGAGGAGAGGAGAGGAGGAGGAGAAGGGAGAAGAGGGGGAGGAAGGAGGAGGAGGAGGAGGAGGGCGAGGAGGAAGGGGAGAGAGAGGAGGGGGCAGGCGGAGGGAGAGAAGGAGGGGATGGGGGAAGAGGGGGAGTAGGAGAAGGAGGAGGAGGAGAAGGAGGAGGAGGAGGAGAAGGAGAAGGAGGAGAGGAGGAGGAGGAGGAGGAGGAGGGGGAGGAGGGGGAGTAGGAGGGGAAGGGGGAGGAGCGGGAGGAGAAGGGGGAGGAGGGGGAGGAGAAGGAGGAGGAGGAGGAGGAGGGAACGGGAGGAGGAGGAGGAGGAGGAGGAGGAGGAGGAGAGGAGAGGAGGAGGAGGAGGAGGAGAGGAGGAGGAGGAGGAGGAGGAGGGGAAGAGGGGGAGTAGGAGGGGAAGGGGGAGGAGGGGGAGGAGAAGGAGGAGGAGGGGGAGGAGAAGGAGGAGGAGGAGGAGGAGGAGGAGGGAGGGAAGGAGAGGAGGAGGAGGAGGAGGAGGAGGAGGAGGAGGAGGAGGAGGAAGATGAGGAGGAGGAGGAGGATGGAGGATGGAGGGGGGGAAGGAGGCGGCGGCGGAGGAGGGTGGAGGTTGGAGCAGGCTGTGGGTCTGAGGTGGCCCAGCACTGGGTCTTGCCGGCAGGATGGAGGGCAGGCTGGAGGCTGTGGCTTCGGGAAGGTTGGGCCGTCGTTGTGAAGAGAGATCTCCCCGCGTCTCCTTCCTCTCTCCCCCCTCCCATCCCTGCCCGTGTCCTCCTCGCGTCTCCCACCTCTGCCTCCTCCCCTCCCTTCCTCCCTTCTGTGATGAGGAACGGAATCACGCTACGACGCGAACGTGATGTAGACGTGACCAAATGTGTTGCTGTTGTTTCTTTATCGTCGCCTTCGCAATCAAGCACCCCAACGTTCTGCGCCGGACTGTATGTATTCTTGTCTGTAGCTCTGTGTGCCCAGCTTCGGCACCGGCCTAGAGCGTATGGCTGCGAAGCCGGCTCCTGAACAACATGATTGGGCCATTGATTCAGCCATCACGGCTTGAGCCATCCGCACCCCATCCCACCCTCCCTCCTCCCATCCCTGCCAGTGCCCTCCGCATGTCCTCGCAGTCGTTCCCTCACATATTTCGCGGCCCCAAAAAGGATCCCGACTGAGGCCCAAATGCCAGGGTCCGCATGGCGTCGCCAATTCATGTAGGCACGCCCCTCCCACGTTTCGAGGTCCCAGAGGGAGCTCCAGCTAAGGCCAAACTGCCAGGGTTCGCAGGGCGTCGTCGCCTCATTTCAACACGCCCCTCGCACGCTTCGTGGCCCCACATTGAGCTCGAACTGAGGCCCAAATGCCAGGGCCCGCAGGGCGACGCCACCTCATTTCGACATCCATCGCACGTTCCGTGGCCCCATGGGGAGCTCCCGCTCAGGCCCAGATGCCAGGGCTCGCATGGCTTGGCTGCTCCATTTCGGCACACCCATCACACGCGTCGTGGCCCCATAGGGGGCCCAACTGCCAGGCCCCTCGCCGCCTCATTTCGGCACAGATCTCACACGTTTAGTGGCCCCATAGGGAGCTCAGGCTCAAGCCCAACTGCCAGGGTCCGCAGGGCGTCGCCGCCTCATTTCAACACGCCCCTCACACGCGTCGTGGCCCCATAGGGAGCTCCCACTGAGGCCCAAATGCCAGGGTCCGCAGGGCGTCGCCGCCTCATTTCAACACGCCCCTCACACGCGTCGTGGCCACATAGGGAGCTCCAGGCAAGGCCCAAATGCCAGGATCCGCATGGCGTCGCCTTCGGCACACATTATGAACGCTCCGTCCGGCCCATGGGGAGCTCTACCGAAGGCCCGAGTGCCAGGGTCCGCGTGGCGTCGGCGCTTCACGTCGGCGAACCGCTCACACGCTGCGTGCCCCCGCAGGCCACAGAGAGCTCCACCGACCGCGCCAGGACCGGCGCCCGCATGGCGGCACCTCCCCATGCCAGCACACTCCTCGCACGCCTGTTGGCCCACAGGGACGCTCACTTCCTTCGTCCCACCTGCCTTGCGGTACAGGCTGCCCAGATTAGTAGGTCGACCCTGCCAGCTCAAGGGTAACCTTGTGTCCTGTGTCTCGCGACCCATGCCTCCGACATTCCTGTGGCAATGTGGCCTTCGGAAGGTCTTACGTCCTCTCGCGTGTCCTCTCCAATCGAGTCCGAATGTATTCCGGCTCGTATATGCTTGGGTCCGTCACCCGGATAAAGTTGCCACCGTCGGTCTCCAGTCGCCGTTTTCGGGTTCCGTGACCATTAAAAACATATATTTGCGCTAGAAAATTGCACCAGATGGAACCCGGGAGGGGTGCGGGGATTGATTTTGAACCGACTTGGTTTTATCCCCCCTTCTTGCCAGATTCTCTCGAGGTTCATTCGGTGCTGATCCTCGAGAGAGAGGATAGAGGTGGGAGGAGGGATGCATATTGAAGAGCCCGTGGAGACCAGGTCGGGCCTGGGCACGAAAAGCAGTTCGCATCTGGGGAAACATCCACCTCGTTTGGGCCCAAGGCAATCCTCGAGACAATCGAGACGACACGTGCCCCCCCCCGCCTTAGTAGGAGGCAGATCAGTGGCCGTGCACGGTTGGCCAAGACCCTGGGCAGCAACGGTGACATGAGCACCGCACCTATTGCAATAGATACCGGCTCGCAGCACCTTTCAATCTGTGACTATTCGTACACAACGGGAAGGAGGAGGAGGAGGAGGAGGGAAAGGATGAGGAGGAGAGGAGGAGGGGGGTAGATCATAGAGGAGGAGGAGGAGGAAGAGGAGGAGGAGGAGGAGGAGGGAGGAGGAGGAGGAGGAGGAGGGAGAGGGGAAGAGGAGGAGGCGGAGGAGGAGGAGGAGGGAAAGGAGGAAGAGGAGGAGCAGGATGTGAGAGGGAGGAGGAGGAGGAGGAACAGAGGATAACTGGAGGAGGTGGAGGAGGATGAGGGGAAAACTGGTTCGCGAAACGAGCTAGGGTCCGCGCCGGAGGTGCCTCCATGTGCGCCGACCCAGAAACCGCGCGGATCTCCGAAAGTGGACCGTTATGCAGACTGTTTTGCTCTCCTCACCTGCGCTCGGAGGCCCTGCAGCGGTGTGGTGACCACACCGCGTGGGGAGTCTATGGGGATTCGGGGATGCAGAACCCTAATCCTCATGACGCAATGAAGACGTAGCCGAATTTAGGCCCCCGTTTTTGCACTAGGGACATAGGTCTGGTCGGTTTGATTTGATACATCTGCAGATGTGACCTCCTGTCCCTAATGCTTTGGGCCTCTTAACTTAGGTCTAACCCCAAAGGATGAGGGACCCTTCTATTCCCAATCGTTCGGGGTCACCGCGCGGTGTTGGGAGTCGGGTCGATCTCCGAGGTTGCCTAGGGACGACTGGGGCCTCCAGGGTCCCGGAGCTGCGTGGTGACGGACCGCGCCGTGAGGTCGTTGGGGATTTCGAGGTCAACACGCGGTCCGTCACCGCACGATTCTGGGGCCCCGCAGAAGTTGTTGCGGAGCAGCTGCCGCAGGAGCTTTTCTGTGGGGTCCGATCCCGCGTTAAGGTTGCGCGCGGGCCGAAGCTGAAGTTGCCCCCTGCTGTCAGCGGGGGGCCAGTTGAGACAGCGGTCTGGCCTTCGTGGAGGGCCCTCGTCGACACGGTTGGACGCAGCTCCGAGAATTCGACAACTCGAGCGTTTGGACCCCAGGAGGGGTCGGGGAAACGATTTTGAGCTGCCGTTGTCTCGAGTCTCCCTCCTCGGAGACTCCCCCAGGCCTCATCCCATCGTCTCTGGATGCTCTCGAGGCCACTGGACGTCCAAAACGTTAACGACGCCGTCGCCGCCGCCGCCACCGCCGTCGTCGTCGTCGTCGTCGTCGTCGTCGTCGTCACAGTCGTCGTCGTGATTCTCCCCCCTCTCCTACTCCCTCCTCCTCCTCCTCCTCCTCCTCCTCCTCCTCCTCCTCCTCCTCCTCCTCCGCCTACTCCTCCGCCTCCTCCTCCTCCTCCTCCTCCTCCTCCTCCTCCTCCCTTTCCTCCTCCTGCTCCCCTGCATAAGGGTAATTTGTTTGAGTCCCGCGCGGGTTTCTTGGGTCGGCGCTGGAGCCGCGGTGCCCTCCGCGCGCCAGGGAGAGGGCCCCGGCGGCGATTGAAGCACTCCGTGCGGACCTCCGAAAGTTGCTGCCCACGCCGTCTTCGGTTCCGCCAGCCGCTGTCCCAAGGGTGGCCCCGCGCCGCTCCCCGAGGGGATGCCGCCGCCGCCCAGGTCGAGATCTTCTACACCGCGGAGCCCGAGCGGGACTACCTGGAGGCGGCGATCAGGACGAGGGCGCGCCCTCTCGGGCCTGCAGCCTCCTCGAAGGGTGGGTGCGGCAAGGACGACGACGACAACGACGACGACGGCGGCAACTGTGGCGACGATGGCAGCGGCGACGACTGCGACGATGTGGGCGTGACTACAAGAGCGACGACGATCGAGGGCGACGACCGAGGCGGCGGCGATGACGGCAGTAGCGGCGACGACGGCGGCGGCGGCGGCGACGACGAGGACGAGGACGACGGCGGCGGCGGCGGCGGCGATGGCGAAACCCGAGCGGGGCTAAGCGGCGGCGCCCGTCGTGCCCGTTGCTTCCATCTGTGGGGAGTTCGAAGGTCTGGGCCGCCACCACATGGATCAGGGGTAGGCTCAGGGGGGGGGAACGACTTTCTCGGAATCGAAGTTCGAGGTTTTCGGACACGTTCCTCGGCTCTGGAGGTCTTCCAGCCTCGGGGTGCTCTCCAGCAGCTTCGCCTCGCCGAGAGCGCCCGGGGGGGGGGGGCAGATCACTCCGAACGGCCGCTGGAGAGCGGAGTTATGCCCAGAGAACCGCGGGGCATTTGTGGGGAGCCGGGGGCACTTGTGGGGAATTCGAAGGTTTGGGTCGCCCCCCAGTTTCAAGCAGTGGCGAGGCGTCCTGGGCTCGCCTATAGCCCTACCAAACAATGCTCTAAGAACCTTTTGAGGTGTCCACGAAATGTTCTTAGAACCTTTCTGTCGAAGTCTGTTTTGTTTTAACACATCGGGTTTATGTTCTAAGAACACTGTGTTTGTTCTTAGAACATGTTTGCGTCCTAAGAATATTTCATGGTAGGGCTATAGGCATGTCGAGACGGTCGGTCCCTGCTCAACAGTTGGAGGCCCATTTCCTCCTTTTTCGGCCACCCTCACAGGAGGGTGGGCTTGGTTTGGCGGCGTTTCCCCAAGGCCTTCACGATCTATGGGGTTTCCAGGGGGCCGTCGGTGGTGGAGGGGGCACCCCTCGTCAGTAAGGCGTGTACCACGGTGTCGGGTCGGCGCACCGCGTGGAGTGCACGGGGGATCGTGGGCCAGCTGCGCCATCTTCGAGACCACGGGGGTGCGAGCTGAAGAGCTCGACGGAGATGCGGCCCCTGCGCGCTTGCGGAGCCCTCGCAGCCTGGCGGCGGCCTCCCGCTTGAGCTGTCCTTCACTCCCGCCTCGTCGTCCTCCTCCTTCCCCTCGCGGCTGGCCACCAGCGGGCTGTGGTCCTGGGAGATTCCCTTGGGCCTCGTGGACCTCGAGAGGTCCCAATCTGCCCAACTTGTGGCTTCCTCCGCACGTTAATCGTGACTTTCGGTTCTCGCGCGCACTGTGCAGCCGAGGTCGAGCGAGGACGACTCGCGGCTCCCAATCCTAGAGGGGCCGTCTTCCGAATGTTCATCGTAGGATGCTCGCACGGTAGGTCGCTCAGTGTTGATTTCCGTGTTAGCAGTGTGGTATGTTCGATGTAGTTCGAGTTTCGGCCCGACCCCGATCCTCCGCCGCCGTGCCTCTTTCCCAGCCTCCTTTTCCTCGTCCCCCTTCTCATTCTCACGCCTCCTCCTCCTCCTCCTCCTCGTCATCATCATCATCATCATCATCGTCATCATCCTCATCCTCATCCTCATCATCATCATCATCATCATCATCATCATCATCATCATCATCATCATCATCATTATCATCATCAGCATCATCATCATCATCATCACCATCATCATCAGCATCAGCATCAGCATCAGCATCATCATCCTATTATTAATATGTGTCATATGCATCCTTATCTTCATCATCTCCCCCTCACCCTCCCTCCTCGTCCTCCTCCTCCTCCTCCTCCTCGTCCCCCTCCTCCCTCCTCGTCCTCCTTTTTTCCTCATACCTCCTCCTCCTCCTCCTTCTCTTCCTCCTCCTCCTCCTCCTCCTCCTCCTCCTCCTCCTCCTCTCATGGCTTTCGGTACAGTCGACCCGAATTGTGAGGAAGGGCAACATTCCCAAGGGTACCCTTGCATCCGTGCCTCCTCGGCCCATCCTTGCCGCTCGAAGCTTCGAAATGAGCGTCATTGGCCCTTGCATCCTGTTCGGCACATCCTTATGACGCGGACCGACTGTGTGGAGGAGCGTGGCCCTGCGAAGGTCCATGCTCGGGGGGAGGAGACGGGCGGGTCCTCTGGGTCCGACGGGCTGGGTTAGACTTGTTGTGTTGCTGTCAGGCCCAACCCTCTGCTTGAGCACATGGTCCCGCTGCGCCTCCTCGTGGCGTGCTCTCCGCAGGCTCGTCAACCTGATGTGTTCGGCCGCGTGCTGAGGGAAGCCTGGCTGCCAGCGAGGACTCTGTCGGACTCGTGGATCGGTGTCCGGAAGCAAGTGATGGGAGCCTGGTGTATCCATTTCAGAGCATCGATTCGCGTGAACGTCGATTTGCGTTTCTTAAGCGTCGGATAGCGTCGATATAGCGTCGACTAGCGTTGATTCGCAAGAGCCGACAAGATGGTATGGAAGGCTCCCGTGAGTTACCACCGAATCGGTGCCTACAGCCGCCTCGTAGAGGACTGTTCGACTTGGGTTAAGTACACCGCTCGGTGCGAGACTGTCCGTCGTCTCCAAAACGTGCCCAGTCGCGCTACGCTTTGTCATTCCTCCCGTTCCGACGCATCACCGTGGCTCCATGTATCTGACCCTTCGGACGCATTTCCTGGGATATTAAGCTCAGCATTGATCCTGCTAACTGCTTTGTCGACATCCATCCTGAATCCTGGTCCAACGTAACCAGCTTAGCCACTGGCTGAATACGGATTGCATGTGCCTAGTAATTCTTCGATCGAGCTGAGAAGTCTTCAACTGTTCCCACGAAGACCTCCCAGGAGCTGCTTCCTCACATGGCGGGGCCAAGAATGGGGAGGCCCGAGTGGGAGGCTTATTTCAGAGGCGGAGAGGCTTTGAGAAGGCGGGGGCATTCTTAGGCCCTCAATGCTTTCAGACGACGTCTTGCAAGCCAGACGGGCTTCTAAAACAAACCCTATGCGCTTTCTCGGAACCTCGGCCACCGTATGAGACGGCCTCCGCTCTCGCGCGCGTCACCCCGGATGGGCGCCGCCATCTCGCATGTCTCCTTCCATCACCTTCCCCTCAAGCGTAGGACGGTGGTGCAGATCCACAACTCGGAGCCCCCAGGGGACGTCTTGATGTTCCTGACTGGCGAGGAGGAGCGCAGAATCTGGGCAGAAGAGGGGGTGGCACGAGGTGGAGATGCTCTCCAGCGCGCGCAGTCACAGGGGGTCGTTTTTTGGGAAATGCCCCTCCCCCCACCTTGCGTGCCTCCTCCTCCTCCTCCTCCTCCTTCCCGCTCCCTCCTCTTTCCTCCTTCTCCTCCATCCGTCTCTCCAGACTTCCCAGCGTAGGTTTCGAGCATATAGGATCAGATGATCGCGCCCGATCGCCGATGCATCAGCGATGCGGCTTATCCCACGACAACGACGCCAATGCATCGCCGGCGTCGCCGATGCATCGCCCATGTGTCAGTGATGCGGTGCTATCCTCCACCCCATTCACCCGACCCCATTCGGGAGGCCTCCGGTCTCGCTTCCGTCCTCGTTTTCCTCCTCTTCACGTGGGCGTCAGGAGGTTGCCTGACTATATAAGTGGCATCTTCTCATGAGTTGAGTCGACCAAGATTGCTGCGACCGTCTTGAAATGTCGAGCTCGACTTCCAAAAGCGCGCAGTTTTGTCGACGCCGAGCCCGACTTCGGAAAGCAAGCAACTCTCCTAGGCATGGCCAGATGAGTTTTGGGAAACGTTTATGGAAAGCGGTGGTCTGCGCTCAGTGTATCAAGATGGAGTTTCGAAGTGGGGGTTGGGCCGCACTCAATTGTGTGTTATGCCACTTGGAGGTTTTCAAGTTGCCCGAGTTTTATAAAAGTGCAGAAGCGCGGTGCAGTCTCTGGCTCTATTGGCTTGTCTTATTTCAGCAGGGCCTCGAAACAGCCACGTCCGATCCGAATCACATTCCCTCGCGAGCTTCGCGCTGGTCTCGCGCGGCGCTCCCACGCGCAACGCTCGCTGGGACAGCGCTGCGAGCATTAGCGTGCACCTCCCCTCCCTTACTTGCGTGACGAAAGAAGAACGCCCCCATAGTCGTGGCCCTTGCGCTTGCGGTCTGGATGCCGAGGGGCGATATCCCGTAGATGCGTCCGGCGCGCGGGCATCCGTACCAGATCCTCCTTTGAGGAGTCCAGACCGCGAGGCCGCGGATACGGATGCGTGTTCCCCGCCCACGGCGAATTGCTTGGCATCGCTCGGACGTGTGCATTTGTTCTCGGCAGCGACCATCGAGGATCATTGTTGGTCACCTTGCGAACAAAAAACACGCACGAAATCAAACACTGCACATGGAGTGGGCTTCCGAGCGATGACGAGATTACTCCGCGCAGGCGATGCTTCTCCCCCAGCACCCGATTTCTCGACGAAGAGCGAAGCCGCTCAGAGAATAAGGGAAACCCTGGGATGCACCTCTCAAGGAGGCTATCCGGACGCACCCCTAGCGAGGATGGACGCCCCCCATCGTATATTCCAGGGTTGGCCCAAAACCCCGCGAAGCCTGAGATATGGGTCGACATATCCCCTTTTAACTCACCTCCTCCACCCCTTTGGCGAGTGAGGTATGCATGGCCAGATACTTAAGCTTGTCCTGCCCATGGGGCCGGCGACCGGTCGTGTGTGTGATCGTGCCGCCCCATGTTTGCCAAGGCACCTCGGACGTGCACGACTGTTTGTGCTGCTCTCCCTCTCTCTCTCTCTCTCTTTGTTTTTCTCGCCCTCCAACTCTGACTTCCTCTGGGCCGGCCGGCGTCCTGGCCGGCCTCATCTTCGTTGGAGCGATATTGTTGCAGTTCACGCAGAGTAGATGTCATTGCAGAGTATGGGGCGCATCGTTTGTAGCAACGCACGCAGTGTTGTGAGCCGGCGCAGCGCATGTACTTTCACGTCTTGAGTACCGCCTGCCTTTCATAGGACCGCTCCTCCTGGAGCCGGCGCGCAAGCTGATCTGAACTGAATTGAACGGAACAATTCTGATCTCCCCCCTTAGGTTGTTGCTACCAAAACCCTTTCATCGAAACTTGACATCTCCAGTCAGGGGAACGTAAGACTCGAGTAAGCCCGAACTCGGGTTTACCGTTTTTTTGTTTGCGAGCGCGTCCTGGATTTTGACGGTCCAGTTTTCTTGGGATGTCTGCAGCGGGCGCTCGCGTCGAATGTCAGATTGGGTCTCGTCATTTTCACGATGGCCACCTCAGGACGACCCGAGTGCCCCTTATCAAAGTCTTACGTCTCCCCGATCCTGGAGCGCGTTCTGACGAGGCTTCCCTTCCGATGCGAGGGTCCAGCCCGTGGCGGCCGTGGCGAGAGGGGGGCGCCTCCTCTCCCAGCAACCTATGCTTAAGCCGGGCATGTCCTTTTACAGGAGGAAGATCTAAAACTAGTTTAGAAAACAAGACGGGGGCGATTTTTTACATTTTTTGGCGATTTGGGAATCTGTTTTGTGATGTTTGTATTTTTCGTCCATAATCCGTCTGTAGGAGGACATGCCCGTCCTAGGCCTATGCGTTTTTGCGTGCAGCGCGCAGCGGGGGGGGACGAAGCTCGGGGGTGGACAGAGCCCCCACCCCGACGCGTCGATTCGCGAGTTGTCCGTTTTCGGTTCTCGAAGGGGCGCCGCGGCCGTCATCATCCAGGCTTGCGCCCGCCGCGGCCGTCACTTTCCAGGAGTGCAGCGCGCAGCGGGAGGAACGAAGTTTTAGGTCGGGCCCGTCCCTTTACAGGAGGAATCTTCAAGAATGATCCAACTATAGTATTGGGATAATGTTTCGAGGTTCTGTTCAGGCTTTGTTTTGTGTATTTCCTGAGTGTGTTTTTAAGTTTCGTCCAAAATCCGCCTGTAGGAAGACATGCCCGCCGACGTTCGCGGCAGCGCGGACACGCGACGGTCGAACGCGCAGCGCGCGCGGCACCCCCGCGGCCGGCGCGTCCGCGCGACCGCCCCGCGGCTCGCCCCTGGACTTGGTAACCTCGTCGGAGACGCAGTCGCTCACTTGTGGACGAATCAAACGTGTCGGCATCCGCGGCCTCGCGTGGCGGGCCCCTGGGCCGCGCGGCCGTGCCGGTACGGGGCGTTTTTGCTCGCGGACGCCCCGCGCGGGGCGTGTCCGAGGAATCGCGCATCCGCGGGATGGCGCCCCGGAGTTCGGATCGCGAGGGCGCGGAAATGGACATCCGAGACGTTCCGCGTAACCCCACCGGTCCGTCCAGAAACGATGCCCAGGCGGGTTGCTTTGATCAAGCGTGTGGCGGAGCACGCAGTTGAAGAAAGGCTGGGAAGCCCTCATACTCCAAGAGGAGGAGGATGGAGGACCAGAAGACGAGGGGGAGGACCAGGGGGAGGGGGAGGAGGAGGGGGAGGAGGGAGGAGGGAGGAAGGGGGAGGGAGGGGGAGGATAAGGTGGATGAGGAAGAGGATGAGGAGGAGGAGGAGGAGGAGGAGGGGAAGGAGGAGGGCGAGCAGAAAGGCCAGAGGACTCCTGGATGCCTCTCGGAGTTTCTTCGGATGTCTTCTGGGAGCTTCTTGCAGGCCTCTTGGGGTTTCTTGGAAGCACCGTGGCGGTCCCTGGGGCCTCTTGAAGCGTCTTGGGTGCTGCGGGGGAGACTCTTCGGGCCTCTGGGGTGTCTGCGGGGAGTCCCTTAGGGGCATCTTGGAGGCATCTCGGGGGCCTCTTGGGGGCCTCCTGGGGCCGCCCGGGCACCTCTTGGGGCACTCTTGGCATCCTCGGGGTCCACCTTGGGGCCATCTTGGAGGAGATCGATCAAAGAAGGCGCCGTAGTCAATTAGCCCCCCCTTCCCCCAGGGGCCAGAAGATGGGGCTTCGTGCCTCCTGCAGCAGTCGCTTCCGTCGGGCACGCGGCCCGACTGTGTGGCGCGCCGGAGCCCGCGCCGCCCGCACCGAGGAGATCGAGAACGCGTGCAGGGCACTCCGGAAGGAGGCCATGCGCTACCCCGACAGCCTCGCGCTCGGCAGCCAGCCCCTCGAGGGTCGGCCGCGGGCGGCGCTCGCGGCGGTCCCAGCTGGCCCCGGGGCCTGTGCCGAACCGGCCCGTTCGGGGCTCGAGGGGCGGGGGTCCATGCCCACGGGGGTCAGCCAGAGCGCCGGATGGCGCAGGATCTTGCAGGGTCGTGCAGGGCCTGACTGACCCGGGTCCGGACTGACCCGTGGCAGAAGGTCCCCGACCCGTCCAGTTCGTTCTCGGTCGCGACCGGCCCGACCCGCCACATGTCTGAGGCATCTGCTCTTTGGGTCTGCCTGCAGCCTGTTGGCGTCGGTCGGCTCAGGCTTCGCTGCTGGCTCGGTCGGTTCTCGGCGGTGCCCTCGCCGCGGAGGGCCCTGGCGCCGGGAGGGGGGGGAGGGCCCTGGCGCCGGGGGGGGGATCGCGGGCGGCGAGGGTGCGCGCTGGCCTCGGGCCGAGGATACCTCTGGGGGTCGCGTCCTCCTCCTCCTCCTCCCCCTCCTCCTCCCCCTCCTCCTCCTCCCCCTCCTCCTCTTCCTCCTTCACCTCCTCCTCCTCCTCCTCCTCCTCCTCCTCCTCCTCCTCCTCCTCTCCTCCTCTGCCTCCGCCTCCTCCTCCTCCTCCTCCTCCTCCTCCTCCTCCCCCTACTGCTTGGAGGCGGCTGGGGGTCTGAGGTGGTCCAGCGCGGGTTCCGGCCAGTAGGAAGCAGGGCGAGGTTCGAAGTTGTGGGTTCCAGAAGGTCCTTTTTTGGTATTCGGGTCTCGGGGGGCCCTGTTCGAGACCCGGAGCCGTCAGACACGGATTTGGGGTGAAACATTTGCTCGGGTGGACACCAGGAGGGGTCCAGGCACCGACGTCGAGCGAATTGGACTTCCTCGGGGCCCATCCAGTTCAGATTCCCTTTCGCCGGTTCCAACCTCAAACTGACTAGTGACCACACCGCGTGGTGAGTCAGTGGGGATCCGGGGTCACCGCACGGTTTTGGCACTCGGGTCGTTCTCCGAGGGCGTCTCGGGCGACCAGGGCCTCCGAGTTCCCAATGCCGTTCGTTGATTGACCGCGCGGTCGGGCCTCTTGGGATTTCGAGGTCACTGCACGGTCCGTCACCACATTCAGGAGGGGAAAAAGCACACAGACACAATTAATCGTCCAGTCCCGGGAAAATATGGGAAATATTGGGAGTGGGGGGAAAGACAAAAACCCAACAAATATGGGAAAATATGGGGAATCATTTCATTTGTGTGTATGGATTTGTGTGTGTCCTGGAGTCCCCTCACACACGGCTTCTGTGACCCGAAGTCTGCTGGCGCGTCCGGTCAGGTGCACGGCCCGGCGACCCGGGCATCCGACGACGTGTTTTGGTGCGGTCCACGACCCCAGCAGCCTCGACCATTCTCCAGGGTATACAGTCGGGGCCCTGAAGAAGGAACCCTTTTCGTTGGGGAGAGGCTCCGCGTTCCTTAAGTGTTTCGCAGCTTGCCTCAGGTGTTCCTTATGTTTTCGATCGGACATCGAAGTTTAACTTATGGAAAAAAGGGGCCTCGTTCCTTATGTTGGGTTCCTTAGGTCAAGGCCCCGGCTGTATGCTTGTCAGCCCATGTTGAGTCTTTTGTGGTCTAGGGTCCAGGGGCCCGAAAACGGTCCCTGCGTCGACATGGGGGAACACCTCCTGGAGTGAAAAAACAATGCATCGGATGTCTGGGGGTGGCGGCCTCCTGGGCCTGTCGACTACGCGTACGAGTGACCTTTCGCCGGAGTGACTCTTGGTGAGGGCGCACTCAGGTCCCCGGATGGCCCGCGCGCTCCGTCTCGTTCTCCCTGCGACCCCCGAAAGTCCCGCGTGCACCAGAGGCCCCTCTTCCCTAGGGTTCCTCTTACGTGTAGCCGAGGGGGCCTCTCCGGGCCCTGGCCGGGTTGAGAGCAAAGGGTCTGGGACGTGTACCGGCGCTTTCAGGCTGCCACAGGCCTGCGGCAGCCTGTGAAGGCTCGCGGAACGTGGGGTTCTCAAGGGGCCACCGCGGCGTGAGCAACCTCCGGGGGCCACCGCGGCGGTCCCGCACACGTTGGTCGTTGAGAGTAGTTATTTCTGCAGTCCCAGATCCCTTCCTACTTCAAGGACCGATCCGGTTTTGCTGTGTTATGTTATTATTTGGGAGGGCCTGGACCCACCTTTATCCGCCTTCCTGCTTCATGTTTCTGCCCATTTCTTCCGACCGACGGGTAAAGCTTCTCAAAGGCCTCGGGGCGGGAGAAGGACGGCCCCGATTTCTGCAGCATGCTGGGACACACCCTTGCATGCTGCCTGGTCGCGCTGCGAGGCGGGCGTTCGCACTGCGCCACTTCCCACGGCGACGCATAATTGGACCCATCGGGTGGATCGGCAGACGGTGAGAGTATGTTCTCAGAGTGCCCAGGGGTAGCTACGCAGTGTGTGCGTGCGTGTGTGTGTGTGTGTGTGTGCATGTGTGTGTGTGTGTGCGTGTGCGTGTGCGTGTGCGTGTGCGTGTTCGTTCGCGTGCGCGTGTGCGCGTGCGTGTGCAAGTACGTGTGCATGTGCAATTGCGCGCGTGTGCGCGTGTGCGCGTGTCTGTCGAGGACCCATCGCATATCCCAGGGTTGGTCCCAAATTTCTGTCCATTCGAAAACACCACGAAGCCAGGGATACAGGGGTCGACACATGCCCTGTTGCTCCCGGGCGCGCCGCAGTTCTTTTCGTTGGCTGCCGCGCGGGGACGCACCTCCCGCATATAATCGACGTCTGAACTCGCGCCCGCCCACCGCTTCGCACCTGCCGCCCGCGCCGCTCGCCGGGCCCCCTGGCGCGCCGCAGTTGGTCTCGGTGGCTGCGCTCTGCCGGGCCTGCGCGGTCGACGCGCCTCCTGCTGCGCCGGCACGGTCTGCGCTCTGCTCGCCGCCAGTCTGCCCTCTCCGCCTCGGGGCTGGCCGCCCAGTGCCCTCTTGTCATCGAGGACAAAAAGGTCCGCTCACCTCACTGACAAGATGCAGACATGGCCTCGCGCAGGTCCCGTCGTCGCATGAGGGGTCACAGACCTGGGCGGTTTGGTCTGGTACATTTGTAGAGAAGATTCCTATATCCATATTGTTTTTGTTGGCAATCCTCACTTATGTCCTTTCCCAAAGGGTTCTAGTGGTGCTTGTGCTGCTTACCATCCTGGGGGCGAATCCATGGGGGTGGGTGCGATCAACTAGAGGGGGGCAGCCAAGGGTGCCGCAACGGGGCCATTGAGACAGGGTCCCACAAGGGACCTCGAGTGCCCGAAATGGGCACTCTTTTCCCTTGCCCCCTGTAACCCTGTGCCCCCGATAATAAATCATACCCCGCCCTTGCCCCACTGTTTTTTTTATCCCATGCCAATAGGGTTGATGTGTGGAGAAGGCGCGGGGGCCGAACTTGATAATCCCCGGTGGAAGTTGCGAATCGAAATTGCTATCATATCATGTTGGCTAGCAACGGCATCAAAAACGCTGAGCATGGCAAATTGTGGTCTCACCATATCAGCTTCCGCAACCACGAGCGTGTGGCGGGGCCATGATACTTTCACCACTTCAGTTTTCCCAAGCCACGAACGCACGGCAGGGCCATCGGATTCCCACTGTTTCACAGCCTTTCCCGAGCCATGAACGTGTGGCAGGGCTATGAAGACCGATTGGACTTGGAAGTTACATGCGTTTTTCGAACAGGCAGAGCATTGGAGTTACTTGTTGAGCACATGCCTCACACGGTTTGTGGCCCCTCCTTCTCCTCCTCCTTCTCCTCCTCCTCCACCTCGCGCCCCCCAGCAATTGCCCAGACCCGCGTTTCCCCGAGTCCCCGAGACTCCAAGCTTCCGGGCCCCTTCGTGGCACCGAGGTCCCCCCCCCCCAGGGGCAACGATATGGGGGGATTAGGCATAGTTTAGGTACGCATGGATCCCCAATCGCCCATTGATCGCAGAGAGTGTGGTTCGATAGCCCGAACCTGCCCAGGAACGTGCAGATTCACGATCGGGCGCCCACCGCCGATGCATCGGCGACGATGCATCGGCGATGCATCGCCGATTCCAGGTCGATGTCCCCACCCCAATGCCGATCCCCCCCCACGTCGTTGCCCCTGAATGCGCCGCGAGCCTCAGCCATGTCCCAGGTCGCCAATCGCGCCCAGGCGGCGACCCAGCCTGTCGCGGCCGTGCATGGGGTCGCGAGCCCGAGTTCGAACGAGATTCTCGAGCGCCTGGCCAAGCAGAACGAGAAGATCCTCGACGAGCTGTCCTTCATCGCGGACCAGAGCTCTATTGCCGAGATGCGCCAATGCCAATCGAGCGCGCAAGGAACCAATGCAGCAATAATGACGGCCTGCTTTCTCAAGGTGGACAGCACCTCGTGGTCGGCGAGCACCCAACGCGCCGTCCTCGAGATGGTCTACAACGGCGCGTCTTTCGAAAGCGTCGAGCGCGGGCGCATCTTCAACGAGAAGGACAAGAAACGCGTCGAGCTGGCGGTGGCGTTGTTCTATAAGGCCCACTGCGAGAATCACGCCCGCCTCTGCGACATATTTGAGAATTGCGGAAAGCCGCCCGAGAAGCTCTCCTGGCCCGCGCCGATTTCCAAGTCGAAGATGCTCGATCTTGCCAAGGAGAAGGGATTTCGAGCTCGACCTCGAGAGCGCCCAGCCCCTCAGCTTCGGCTCCAACGCCGAGCGCGTCGGCAAGGCCCTCGCCGATATTCCCTCCGAGCTCCTCAACCTCCACGACATCGTGCTGCCGATCAACAAGAGTTTCGAGCCCGTCGAGGAGATGGGCGAGGAGTTCTCCTCCGGCGCGCCGGCCGATCAGCTCTTCGAGATGGCCCCCCACAAGGCCAAGCAGTTCGTCAATTGGCGCCGCGCCGACGGCGCGGTGCAGGGCGTTGGCCGCGCGCGAGCCGCCGCGCAAGCGGTCGCCAAGTGGCGATGGGGCCTCAGGCGCGCCGCCGACATGGCCCGCGAGCTCCAGGAGCAGAGCTACCAGGACCAGTGCCCCAACGATGACTGCGCAAGCACCGAGAGGCAGCCCAGCTTCGAGAAAATTGCGCTCAACCTCAGAGCCCCGAATCATCAGGGGTAACTCGGGCCAGGGGTAACTCGGGCTCCTTTTTCGGGGTTCCGAGCCCGAGTTGCCCCGGGCCCGAGTTGCCCCCGATAACTCGGGCGCCCAGAGCCCCGAATCATCAGGGGTATCTCGGGCCAGGGCTAACTCGGGTTCCTTTTTCGGGATTCCGAACCCGAGTTGCCCCGGGCCCGAGCCCGAGTTACCCCGGGCCCGAGTTGCCCCGGATGATTCGGGCGTCCAAGCCCCGAATCATCAGGGGCAACTCGGGTCAGGGCTAACTCGGGCACCTTTTTCGAGAATCCAAACCCGAGTTACCCCGGGCCCGAGTTGCCCCGGATAGCTCGGGCGCCCAGCAACCAGCGCGCCTATAATAATTTCACAGAGTTTGCCGAGACCACGCCGACAACGACCGGATGACCAGCCGGCGCGAGCCCGAGAAGAGCCGCGCCGACGCGAAGGCCGAGCCAGGGGCCGACAAGTCGACGCCGAAGGACGCTTGAGAGCCGAACGGCGGCGAGCGGCGAGCGCCTGGCGCACGAGCGCCCCGAGCCAAGCGCGCCCGATCTTTTCGCCGCGAGGGCGCCGCGCGAGCGTCTGGAGGCACGCGCTCGAGCCCCATGTTTTCAAGCGCAAAGCGAGCATTCGAGCGCGCGCGTGTGGCGTTCCAAGCTGCGGGGCTCTATTTCCCCGCGTTCGCCGAGTGTTCCTCGATCAAGCATCGAGCAATCAAGCGGGCTCGATCCTCCATCCTCGGATTGAGGGCCCGAGATCTTGAGTCCGAGCATTATCGAGCGCCCTGGATCCTAGATCGGAGGATCGCCTAGCTCGGACTCAAAGAACTCGGTTTCGCGATCCGAGGATCGAGGGTCGAGCCTCAGAGATCGTCGATCGTCGCCGTCGCCGTCGTCAGGGCCAGGCCACCATCAAGGAGGCTCGATCCTCGGATCGAGGAGTCGAGATCTGGATCCCGAGGAGCTTCGAGCGCCTTGAATCCTAGATCCGAAGATCGCCACGCTTGGGCTCGAAGATCTCGGCCCGAAAATGTTCGAGCGCCTTGGGGCCTAGATCCGAGGGTCGCCGCGCTTGGGCTCGAAGATCTCGGCTTCGCGATCCGAGGGTCGAAGATTCAGCCTCGGCGATCGTCGATCGCCCTCGTCGCCGCCCTCGGGCCAGACCGCCATCAAGCAGGCTCGACCCTCGGAACGAGAACCGAGGACACGAGATTGTGGTTCCAAGCGTCTGTGGGCGCCTTGGAACCTAGATCCGAGGATCGCCACGCTTGGGCTCGAAGTTCTCGGGTTCGGCATCCGAGGGTCGAGGATCGAGCCTCGGCTATCGTCGATCGCCGCAGCCGCCGCCCTCAGGCCCAGACTGCCATCAAGCAGGCTCGATCCTCCATCCTCGGATCCAGGATTCGAGATCTGGGTCTTCGGCATCTGCGAGCACCTCGGAAAGCTTGGACTCGAGGATCCTGGGTCCTCGATGAGAGAGAGGGTCGAGCAGCGAGCCTCGATGCCTGGCGGTCACGCGCGCACGCGCAAACGCGCAAACGCGCACACACAAACGCACTAACACAAACACACACGCACACACACACACACACACACTCTCTCTCTCTCTCGCACACTCACACGCGCACGCGCACACGCACACACACGCACGCTCACACACTCACACACACACAACAACCACAACAACACCAACAACACAAAACACAAACAACTGCAGCCACAACATCAACAGAAACCAGCAAAACCAACAGCACCAGCAAGCCACAACAACAAGACAAACAACATTCGCACAAACAACAGCAGCCACAACTTCACAGGCCAAGCCCACCGCATCGCCGATGCATCGCCGAGGCCCGCCGGTTCATCGCCGAAGTGGCGCAAGCTACGTGGTGCAATGGGCGCGAGCTCTGCGGTTCAAGCACTGCTCGGGTCAAGCCCGCTGAGGGCGCAACACTTCCCGTGGCCAACTCAAGATCACGCGTTCCAAGCCTTTTTTTCCGTTCTGGCAACGAGGATGGCCAGGTCGGACAGCGACGATCGTCGGCCTTCCGCCGAGCGGTCGGACGGCGAGAGCGTCGCCTCGCCAATGTTCTTCGTCGAGCAAACGCAGGGCGACGAGCGGGCGCCAGAGGGCGCGCAGACCGAGACTTTCGAGGAGGTGAAGACCGAAGACGGCTTCGAGCAGCACTAGTAGACGCAACCAACCACGCTGGAGGAGGACACCAGCAAGCCCGCGGACAAGACCCTCGACGACAAGACGCTCGAGAACAAGAAGGTCAAGCTTGAGGTCAAGCTGATGGACCAGAAGGCCAAGCTGGAGGTCAAGCTGGGGGGGGGCAAGAAGGTCAAGCTGGAGGACAAGAAAGACTCCTGCAAGCTCGAGGACAATAACCTTTCAGAACAACAGCAAGCCCGAGGCCAACACGCACTTCGAGAAACAAAACTCTCGGACAAGACAAACTGGACTCCTGCAGGGTCGAGCTCGAAAAGGAGCCCAGCCGCCTTTGCAACCCCTCAACGACGAGGCAGCGCGATGCCTTGCACGCGGCGCCGAGCTCTCCCTCGCCTCCTGCCTCGGCTCCCAGTCCCGACTCAGCTTTAAGGCGTTTCGCGAGTCGTTGGGAGTTGTGAGCGAGGTGCCGTCGGGCAGAGTGGGGGCGAGGCGCTGGGGGCCCTCGGCGAGGTGGCCACCGGCCTCGAGGGTTCCATAGAGAAATACAAGAGACAGGGGCCAGGGCAACAGGGCCGACGACAGCAAGAACAATCACACGAAGGCAGCACATTTCGCGCAAGCAACAGCAGCAACGACATACAACGGCACAAGCAACCAGCAAAACAACAGCACCAACAACAACAGCAGAAGCAACAGCAAACACAATAGCATCACCAGCAACCAGCGCAACAGCAAGCCACGCCAGCAACAGGACAAGCAACAACCACAAGCGAACAACACGAAGCTGAAAACGACAAGGCAACAGCAGCACGCTGACAACAAGAAGGCAACAACCAGCGGCGACCAAGGACAAGCCAACAACCGCCAGATGCCTACAACGCCCCGTAGCCACGCTGGCTGGAGGATTTGCGCTTCGATCCATCGCAGCTTGACGGCGAGGCTCCGATGACCGCGCCGACGAAGCAGACGAGCTCGTCGAGCCCCCGGGGCCCGGCGAGCTCGCCTTCCGAGGCCCCGAGCTCTCGCGAGAAACTGAGAACCCCCCCCCCCAGGGAGAGCGCCAAGTCTGCCGCGAGCTTCCCCGAGGAAGCTCGAGGCCGAGAGGCGCGAGGCTGAGAAAGCAGAGGAGGATAGATCATTGACTCCTTCCCCCTCCTTGTCCTCCTTCTCTTCGCCTTCCTCTCCCCCTTCGCCCCGCCCCCCCCCCGCCCCCCCCCCTTCTTCCCCCCCGCGGCCCCGAACTTCTGCGCCCCCGCGTGTTTTTTATATATAAAAAAGAAAAAACGCTGGGCCCCACCGCGGGCGCCCCTGCATGCGATATCGATGACGATTTGCACCGTGCGAACAAGCTTTTTCAACTTGAAAACCTAAGGCCCGGAAGCCGCAACATTTTGGAAAATCATTCCTGGGGCCATCCTCCGCTCTCTTCCTACTCCCGCCTTTCTTCCTCCTCCTTTCCTCCTAGCACTACTACTCCTACTACTGCAGTCAACCAGCGTAGTCAGGATGAGCAACCTCCCCAAGGTCCGTTACCCTTGCACCCCTGGCCCTTCGGCCCATCTCTGGGCCTTCCAAGGGCCTTGCACCCTTGCCGCGGATCCGTTATTATTCGGGTCGACTGTGCTACTACTAGCCCCCCCCCCCCCCCACCACCACCACCACCCCCCACTGTCGAGGGCCAGGCCCTCGCCCCTGATTGTCTCGGCCGGGGCGCGAAGCGAGGCTTCGGCACGGGCGGCGGACCCCGGGGCAATCTGGCGGAGTGCAGGGGGCGCGCAAGCCCCGAGCTGCGCCCGCGCTGCGACGAGACCCGACAGCGCAGTCCAAGCTCCAGACCCCCGTCGACTGGAGCAAGCACGCGGGCGATCACGGCGTCGAGAAGTTCGCCCACTTGCCCATCGCCGCGAAGGCCAAGCTGCAGAAGAAGTGGCACTGGAGCCGCGAGATGGTCACGAGATGGCACGGGCTTCGAACATCTCTCGAGAAGAGGGTTGCTACGGGGAGGCGCGGTAAGAAAGGCCCCCGAGCCTGCGGGCGCGCCCGCCCGGACCGCGGCACGACGAGAGCGAGGGCGCCAGGATGCACTGCAACGCCCCCGGCATGGCCACCGCAAAGCGCCCGCCCGAGCGCGGATTCCAGCGGGGGCGCGAGCGCGGCCACGAGGACAGGAAGAAGAAGATAATCCTGACGCGGCTGCGCTACGAGCTGGCCCTCGAGCAGGACGATCAGCTCCGCCTGCAGAAGGTCGGCCGCGAGAGCTCCAGCGCCGAGATCCACAAGAGGGCGACCATGCGCCTGCAGACCTCCCAATAAGCAGACGCGCAAGGAGGACTTGAAGCGGGCGGACGAGCTGGCCATCCCGAGGCTGCACGCGAGCGGGCGCAAGGGCCAGCGCCTCTCCGACCAGAGGCCTCAGACGCTCAGCGAGGACGAGGCCATGCTGACCTGGGCCACGGCCGACAGGTTGTACTAGTAGTAGTAGTAGTAGTAGTAGTAGTAGTAGTAGTAGTAGTAGTAGTGGTAGTAGTAGTGGTAGTAGTAGCAACTCGTAGTAATGACTACAAATACTAGACTACTAACGGCTACTACTTCTATTTTGTTACTACTCGTAACTACTACTTCTACTAATATCACTAGCTACTACTGGTCGCAACTCCCGCTACTACTCGCATGTACTACTACGAGCCAGACTAGCTATTACTATTACAACTACCGCTACAACTACTACTACTACGACTACTACTACTACTACTACTACTACTACTACCACGACCACTACAACAACAACTACTACTACTACTACTACTACTACTACTACGACGACGACGACGACGACGACGACGACGACGACGACGACGACGACGACGACGACGACTACTACTGTTGGTTTATTTCCAGTATGTTCGTGCACTTGGTGGCGAGGGGCGGCTCCGAGGACTCCAGCCTCTTCGTCGGGGGCCTCGAGACCATCGCCCAGCTGTCAGCCAGCGCGAGCGCGGTCGTCGTGGGCGCCGCCGCGCTCTGGCCCACGCTCCCGGGCGAGGAGAAAGTGCGCATCCACGAGAACGAGATCTACGCCGCAGGCGCCAGGAAACGCCTGCATAACCTTTGCCGCAAGCATCGCGAGACGCAATGCGAGGAGGACAAGGCAGCCTTCGAGGTCGAGAAGGCCAAGCTCATGGCAGAGCACCCCGACCAGAAGGCCCGAGTGGGACAAACCTACTCGAGCGTAGGGGTCAAGCACAGGATCACCCTCATCAGCGTCTCCGCAGTCGAGGGCTGGTTCGACCCGAGCAGAGGGCCCAAGTCCGCCAAGCAGCGCAGCGTGCTCCTCGACCCTGCGCAGGCATTGCCGATTGAGCGACGCGAACCTCGAGGAGGGCGCCTGGCGGCGCGACGTCGCCTATGAGCGGGGCGACGGCGAAACGGAGCGCTTCCGAGCAGGCGAGCCTCTAGGAGCATCGCTCAAGGGCCGGCGCGACGCTCTGCTCGAGTTCTCTCAGGAGGAACGCGCGAGGGGCTTCGAGGCCATCGACGCGCGGGGGCAGCCCAGGGCCTGGACGGACGAGCTCGTCGCTTCCTGGACCATCGACTTCACGCAGCAGCAGCGCGGCCAGAGCCTCGTGTTTGCAGACTGCCTCGAGCCAGTGGGCCGAGGCAGTGGCGCTCCGAGCGCAGCTCCAGAATGTGGTATACGCGCCACTGGCCCCCGACGCCGCGAGCTTCTTGCAGGGGCCAGACCCCCGCGAACGCAGCCCGCTCAAGGCCACGACCCGAGAGGTCAAGGCCGAGGTGTTTTGGGCAATTGGGCAGGACTGGATCCAGGGGGCCAAGGCCGAGTCACAGGAGCAGCCCAAATCCCCGACCCAATGGGGGCCCTACGAGTGCCTCTACTGCGCGTCCGAGGCCTACACCCGCTTCTGCGAGAAGAACAAGGACGCCGCGCCGCTCCAAGGGATGCGAGCGAACCGAGTGCTCGCGGTCCGGCCGACAGCGCAGGGCGAGTTCAAGGTCGTCACGGGCATGGGGCCGCGGAGCTACTCCACCGGGCCTGGCCTCGGCATCGAGCAGGGTCTGGCGAGCGAGCGCCTGGAGGGCGCGCTGAGGCGGCCCGAGGGCGCGCAGCCCGTGCCCGAGTGGAGCACCCTCGCCGGGATTTGCTTCCACCAAGGCGACTTGCCCAGGGATTGCGAGCAGGGCGCGGAACCCTGTCCTGGAGCTTCGAGATTTGGACCTCGAGCTCACCGACGAGCAGAAGAAAATGCTCAGAGCGCCAGGGGGACGGATCAGGGATATCTAGTTCCCGCGCGCCCTCGAGAATTGGATCAAGGCGTCGCGAACAAGTGCTCGCAAGAGCAGGTGGGCGCCCAAGTTCTCGGGCCAGTTCCAAGGCGGGCTGCGGCGCAGGTGGCAGCGCGCGAAGGCCGATGCTGGCGGCGAGGCCTCGTTCGAGCACCTCAGCCAAGGCGTGGCCAAGGCGAAGTTCATAGGCAGGGCGCCGAAGGCCAAGACGAGTTTTTCCCATAAGTTAAAGGTCAAGAAGCACGCGAAGAAGGACAAGTGGGGAAGGGCGCCAAGAAGCAAGCGAAGGTCAATCGGAAAACGAGGGCTTGCGAGGGCCCCCCCCCTGGCACGGCGAGGTGGCGCGCGTCGCCGAGGGGGGGGGGGCCCGCGAGGGCAGGCGCGGCAGAGTGCAGGACGTTTGGCGAGTGCTGGGCACCGAGGACGCGCGCCGCCCGCGCGCCCTCGAGGTGGAGACCGCGGCGATCTCCCAGATCGAGAGCAGCGAGGCTCGGGGGCTCACAGGCACTCGTTAGCTCCCGCCTGCTTCCGGCTGAGACGGTGGAAGTTGGCGGAGAGCTGACGGAAGCAGGCGGAAGCGACACGAAGCGGAAGCCGGCGGAGGCTCACGAGCGCCCGTGATCCCGAGCGCCACAGGTCACGATCGAGGAGGACTACAAGTTCCCCAAGCCGCACGAGCTCGATTGGCGCCAGACCGGACTGGCTCGCCGCACAGAGCTCGCCAAGGAGTACGCGATCATGACCTGCGAGCAGATCGTCACGTGCGACGCCCTCGAGCTGGGCACTGTGAACGCGCTGCTGGGCGAGATCGTGGAGCGCGCGGGCATCCCGAGACCATTCTGGCGGTCGAGCCGACGGCGGCCGTCGCCTGGGCTCGAGAGGGCCAAGGCGAGGACGAACCAGCCGCCCAGCAGCCGAGGAGCAGAAGCGCTGGGCCGAGAGAGTCGACAAGGCCGAGCCCGTCCTGATCTGCGTGCTTTCCGAGGCGCCCGCATATTGTTCCTACCTCAAGGTCGGTGGTTGCTGCAATTGCCCCTGCCCCAAGGTGCCTCCAGTTTGTCGATCCGTTTTGGAGCGAATCCTGGAGGCACCCTGCGCAGGGGGCACTTGTAGCAACGTCAGCCAAGGTCTCGAGGATCGGCGGGGGCGTCGCTGCGGAGTGCCGCGATGCCTTCAAGCGGGCGTCCGAGAACGCCAAGCAGGCCCAAGCGGCCACATGTGAACTCACACTTGCACTTCGCGATTGCTGAGGGGGGAGGTCGGGTTCACTTTTCTCGGGGGCTGCTGAGCGAAATGAACCCCGCCATCCCCCTCAGCAGTCGCGGGTAGGGTTCGCGCGTGGCCCCCCAAGGCCGCCGCGAGGATCCCCCGCTAGCTCGGCGCCGTTGGCCCCGGCGAGAACTGGGCAGCGAAATGTTCCAGGCCGGCGCCTGGCCCTGCGGCCGGTGGACGAGTCGCTGGATCGAGCGCGCAGCGCGCGAGATCCGAGGCGAGGGCCGCCGAGCGCCCGCGAGCATCAGCGCGACGCGCGCCCGAGGCAACGAGCGGATCAACGAGCTCTAGGAGGCCAGCGGCAACGTCTTGGCCAAGGCCAAGGCCATGGCCAACATCAAGTCCAAGCCCTTCGAGGACCCCACGGCGGTCGAGCCGCAGCGCGCCGCCTTCGAGGAGGCGAGCGCCGCCGCCCAGGCGCGCGCCGAGTGCCTCCAGCGCAAGGGCGGCTCCAAAGGGTGCTGAGCCTGCGTGGACGAGTGGTTTTGAGGCCATGCGCAACAGAGGTTCCTTGGCCAGGAGCGTCAAGGACCTCTCTTGCGCAGGCAAGTTGTAGCCGCGAGCCTCGAGATCTCTCGAGTCAGTCTTGCGCCAAGATCTACAAGGTCAGTTTGCACGAGCGCCCCGGATCATCATCGCCAGCGTCATCATCATCATCACCGCCATCGTCATCATCATCACCACCATCATAACATCACCTTCGCCCGGAAAATCGTTGGTTATCCCCGCTAGACCCCCGAACTTTATCATCCCCAGGAGATTATTATCGGGGGCGCAGGGTTACTTTGCCTCCCCAAGGACCTCGCCCCCGAGTTTTTGTCTTCCGTGCCGGCCAGCAGGCTCTTCGCCGCCGCCCCGCATTCATCGTGCCCCGCGCGCGCGCCCCCCCCGCGCTGGTCGCCCGTTGCGCCCCGCGCCTGCGCGCGTTCCGCCCCTGACTCGAGCAGGGGGTCGACTGCAGAATCGATGTGCCCCAAAGGTTAGTTTGGCTCCGCCGAATCAGCAGAACCGCAGCTCTATCGAGCATTCTATATGACAGAACAACTCATTCGCGGGCACATAAATTCTTTAGTCGATCCCCTCCGCGAATGATCCCGCGTCGTCGGCCTTCCGACGCTCCGTTTCGGCTTTGGGGAGTCGTTCTCCCAGGCTTGCCCGTGCAGGCATCCAACAGTCCGCAACCTCTCTCTCTCTCTCTTGCCCGCATTTCCCTTGCAGGTCCCACCTCTGGCGCACCCGCCGCATGTGGTGGTGCGCGCTCCAGCCGCTTCGCTGCGCACGCGCCGCCTCCACAGCGGTCAACGCGTCTCCTCCTCCTCGTATTCGCCGCTCTCTAAGCGGAGCGACTTCCACTCACAACGTTGGGCCGTTATTGCTCGCCGCGGCCTTGGTGTCGCATCGCCGGCTTGGCACAACGTGTGTGCGTGTGCCTGTGTGTGCGTACGGTCTCCCCTCTTCCCCTCAGGCGGCCGCCCTCGTCTGCTGTCCTTCTTCTTGCACGCCGGACAATTCGCTTTTCGGCTGCCGTCCCCATTCGCGTCACGCTGGTGCGGACTGCCTCTGCCTCGCCGCCGACGAAATGTGTGTGTGTATGTGTGTGTGTGGGTGTGTGTGTGTGTGTGCGCGTGTGCGTGCGTGCGTGCGTGCGTGCGTGCGTGCGCGTGCGCGTGCTCGTGCGTGCGTGCGTGCGTGCGCGTGCGCGTGTGTGTATATGTATGTGTGTGCGCGTGTGCGTGCGCGCGTGCGTGCGCGCGTGCGTGCATGCGTGCGTGCGTGCGTGCGTGCGTGCGTGCGTGCGTGCGTGCGTGTGTGTGTGTGTGTGTGTGTGTTTGTGTGTGTGTTTGTTTGTGTGTGTTTGTTTGTTTGTGTGTGTATGTGTGTCTGTGTGTGTGTTTGTGTGTGTGTTTGCGTACGGTTCGTTGGTCGTGGTTTTCCTTGCACCCCATGTTTTTGCCACCTCCGTTTTTGTTGCTTGGAGGTCCCCTTCGGACCTTCCCAAGGCTACCATGCCGTGCTACCACACAAGGTGGTAGGTTTGCTTATCATGTATCCTATTGTTGCTCATTGTGCCCGCCCGCCGCCGTGTGTTCAGCGCGTCGGAGGAACAGTGTGTGCGTCTGCGGTTTGTTAACGCAGCCCGTGTTCTTAGGTAATTGTCTTTTGTCCTATTCGTAGTCTTTGTCCCCAGTGCCCTCCTTGGCTAGAATTTGTCGATATACCATGTCTATCTTCATGCCCTGCCCGTGCAGCCTCTTCCTACTCTTCGCCAAGGCGGCGAGATCATGGCGGTGCCGCTGTACTCTTCGCTTCCACCGCTGCAGCAGCAGAAGATACGAGTCGGCCTGCGCCATCGGCTCCGACGTCCAAGATCGCAGCCGCACCACGGCAGGGAGAACACAACTCATGCCTTCATGAAGCTGGCTGGCTTGCACAGCGTCTTCGGTTCCAGCCGTGGATCATACATGGCATCGGAGGCCCCACCCACTCTTGAACGTGTTCGACTCCTTTGGGAACCATGTCTCGGCCCGTTGCCGCGCGCAGTGCGTGCCCGAGCAGGCGCCAACCATGCCGCGTGTTGATGTTTGATCGTCCCCAGGGTCAAGGGAGGAAAACCCACCCGGACCGGCCATTTGGTGTTTTTAAGCGGCCCTGGGCCTTTATTACACAGCCCTGCCTTGCTCGATGCCTTCTTTGCGCGCGTTTCCGAAGGGCCTCGCGTGTCGGGGTGGTTCTTCTCGGGGTGGATTTTCTGCCCTCCAGTACAATCGCCAACCACTCTGCGCGCTGATTCTTGATCGTCCCCAGGGGAGTGGCTGCAAGAAGACACCGCCCAAGCGTGCCCGCCTGCGCCCACGCGGCGGCCACGACGCCGCCCGCAAAGAGCAGCGCCGGGCGGGGCCTGGCGCCGTCGTCGTCGTCGTCGTCGTCGTCGTCGTCGTCGTCGTCGTCGTTCGTCGTCGTTCGTCGTCGTCGTCGTCGTCGTCGTCGTCGTCGTCGTGAGCCTTCCCCCCCGAGACGGGGTGGCACAGACTCGGCGGTGCACGCGGCCGCGCAGTCGGCCCCGAGCTCGGGGTGGCCCGAGGCCGGGGTGCCCCGCGGGCCCCCCCAGGTCTCAGCCTCGGCAGGCCGCCCCCGGGGCGCCTCGGGGAGCGCTCGGGGCCCCGGGGCGCAGCGGCACCGTCACGGGTAGTCACCAGCGGGTGCTTTGGAGAATTGCCGGAAGTTGCCATTTGAGGGCCTCTTTTTGGCATTGCAGCGTCGCCCACAGCGGGGAGGATTGGGGTCGCGGGGTCACCGGCCAAAGTACCCGTTAGTGGAGTCCCCGTTAGAGGGGCGCTGATTGGCAGGTAATTGCTTGGGTGTCCGAGGCCCATGCCAAGAGACACCCCTGCTCGCCTCCGGGGTGCCCCTGGGTGTTTTCCCTGGGCTTCGACGGCTTGGCCAGGGAGCACGTGGCGCTCACGCGCCAGGAATCAAAATGAGCGTCCCGGGGTGTCCAGGGTTGGGCTTCCCGTGGTGGGCTTCTTGTGGTCGGGCCCCTGCTGTGACGGGGCTCAGCTCAAACGGGGCTCCGCCAGAGCGCCGGATCGAGCAGGAGCACCCAGTGCCAGGTCTGGGCTGGGCCCGATGTTTGGGGGGGACCGCTCGCGGCCCTGGAGGTGGCTTGACATCTTGGTCGAGCCAGGCCGGGGAGGCCTCCCAACAAACTGCAGAGCTGTTTTTGTTAAATTGCCCCGCTCTCCGCGGAGCTCTTCCACGTCTGAGCGCCCTCCCCTTCTACCCTTCGCGCGGCCGCCCTTGCCTTCGCTTTTCTCTTTCTCTTTCTCTCTCTCTCTCTCTCTCTCTCTCTCTCTATATATATATATACATATATATATATATATATATATCTATCTTGCTTGCCAGACAGTTTGCTTACCGGTTGTCCAGAATAGCCCCACGCTGGTGCGGATTGCCACCGACGGAATAACGCTTGAATTGGCTGAGCCGGGTCTGCGGTGGGCTGGTTCAGTCCATGCCCGACAGGGAAACAGTGCACACCTCCTGCGAAGGAGCACATGGCTTGAACATCAGTTGGACTGGGCAGTTCTCATGTATCGACGGCGGGGGGGGCCTCGGAGTCGGCTGGTGAGTGGACCTCCCCAGTCAGGCGATCGCAAACATGGGTGGATTAGCGACGGGTCCCGTTTCCATGGGAGATCGCGGATGTCCGCCGCCGAACGAGGTGGCACCGGCCGCATTTTGGGAAGGGCACCTCCCCCGATCCATGGATTTAGCGACCGCGCGCCAAATCCATGGACCGCTAATCCATGTTTGCGCGCCCGCGACCCAGGCTCTCCTCGGCATCTTCTCCAGTCGTTTCCCCAGATCCCCCCCCCTTCTGGGTGGCCTCCCCCCCAGAGGTCCCCAAGCCTTCCACTCGCGCAGCGGAGACCTCTGCGCCCACTTGCCAGGTGGAGGAGGGAAGCCCACTACGCCTAAGTCGGGTGTGTCCCTCTACAGCAGGTTCAAAAATTGTTGAAGAAATAGTCTGGGGACTATGTTTACAACTATTGTTGAATATCTTTGAGGTTCTTTTCATTTTTCATCCACAATCCGCCTGTAGGGGGACCCGCCGGAGCTAACACTACGCTTAAGTGATAATCATGCGTTGAAGGATTGTGATTTGCTTATGTGAGTTGCAAACCTAGCCTGGACACCGAAGGCATGGCTCAAATGCAGGAGGCGCCCCATGTGTCATTCGTTTTTCCTTGCGCTAGCAGCTGTCATCAGCACCTGTCAGTTCAAGTCTGTTCGTGGCCTGTGCCATCTTCGTCTGCACTCCACTGGACATGTCCTTCGGGCCCCTCCGCTAGCTCCACGATTGCGGCGGGTCGGTGACTATACAGTGGGTGCTGTTAGGCTGGGATGTGGTTTGCGATCTGCGCCGGTGGGGCCAGGGGTGCACCGCGTTGTGCCAAAGTGAAGCAGTAGCGAAGCGTCCTGGCTCGCCTATAGCCCTAATCCAAAAGCCCTGATACAAACTTGAAATTTGAAATTTCATTTTTCCCTGCAACTCATCTAAGAGGAGTTGCAGAACATCCTGCAACTCCTCTAAGAGGAGTTGCAGGTTTTCTGCAACCCCTCTAAGAGGGGTTGCAGAATTATAGATTTAGCGAGAAACGGAAGAGAGAGAGAGAGAGAGAGAGATATAGAGAGAAGAGAGAGAGAAAGAAGGGAAAGAGAGAGAGAGAGAGAGAGAGAGAGCGAGAGAGAAAGAGAGAGACAGAGAGAGAGAGATAATTAAGGACATGGGGAAGAGAGCAAGAGAGAGAGAGAGAGAGAGAGAGAGAAAGAGAAAAAGAGAGAGAGAGAGATATAACAAACAAACAACAGAAAACAACGAATCAAAGCGGGATGCGAGGGATGGAGGATTAGGTGGAGAGGCGGAGGGAGGGAGAGGAGGAGGAGGAGGGAGGGAGGGAGGGAGGGAGGGAGGGAGAGGCGGAGGAGGAGGAGGAGGAGGAGGAGGAGGAGGAGGAGGAGGAGGAGGGAGGAGGAGGAGGAGGAGGAGGAGGAGGAGGAGGAGGGAGGGACAACAGAGGAGGGCCGTTTTCTCACCACGCAAGCGGACGCAGTACGTAATTAGGCGCGTCAGTGCAGCACCACGCCACTCAGGAAGTAGGCCGCCACTGCAGCCTGCCCAGCCGTCCTTCACTGGTCGCGGCCGCCGCGCCAGACCCAGCCGCTGGTCCAGTCGCCCGTGTTCCAATTTGCCTCCCGCGACCGCACGAGTGCCTCCATGCGGGATTATATTCTTTCCACGCGGGATTCCATTCTTTCCATGCGGGATTCCATGCGCGCCAAGATCGCAGCGATGTCGGGCATCTGGTTGGGGGCCGCCACTGCGGCCTGCGTCGGTGCTTGCACCGCGTAGCCGACAGGTCCGAGCATTCCCCCCGAGGACTGCGCCCCCTGCTCCTGGGCCATCTGCGGCAGTGGAGGGCCCCCCGCAGGCGGCCAGTCGCACCAGAACTGCTGGGCTGCGGGCTGCCAGGAGTTGCCTGGCGGCGGCCACTGCTCGCCCTGCCAGGGCGGAGGCGTTGCCTCGAGGCCAGTGCGCACCCTCAATGACCCATCGGCATTCGCCGACGAGGCCGCCACTGCGGCCAAGGTGCGCGCTTTCGCATCTTGGACAGCGGCTTTCGATAACGCCAGCAGATGCGTCTGGAAGTCCGCCGCGGAGGCCCGCGCTGGGGGGCGACCTCCGCCTGGAGCGAAACCGTGGTGGAACTGACCAAAGGACGCTGCTGGTTGCGCGCTGGGCTGCAGCTGGAGGTGGATCCCGCGGTGGTCTTGCTGCTGCTCCTGGGGCGGCTGTTCGGGCTGCTTCTGGAGCTGGTGCTGCGGGGGCTGCTCTTTGGAGAGCTGCCTCTCTGGTGGTGCTGCTCCTGGGGTTGTTGCTGGTGTTTCGTTTGAAACTGCGTGCGCGGGAGCTGCTCCTTGGGGGGCCAGCGGCGCCGCGCCCAGACATGGTGCTGGTGCGGGAGCTTCTTTGCGCAATGGCGGTGGCGGTAGTGTTGCTGCTCCTGTGGTTGCTGCTGGGGCTGCTGCTGCGGGAGCGGCTGCCGCGGGAGCTGCTGCCGCGGGAGCCGCTGCTTGTGGAGGTGTTGCTTGTGGAGCTTCTGCTGCGGGAGCTGCTGCCGCGGGAGCTTCCTCGCTGTCCGTTTCGGATGGGCCCCTGAAGCCGCCACTGCAGCTCTGCACTCCCCGTGAGTTGGCCCTCCACCTGCGCTTCTCCCAGCGCTTCCCCCAGGATCTGGCCGACCTCGCGTTCCGTGCGTTGCGGGTTCGCACATCCGCCCCCTCCACGCAGAAACGCAGAGGCATGTGCGACCCTGGCCTGTTGGCCCCAGTGACGCCTTTCCACACCTCAACGTCCATTGCCTTTTGCCGCACTGTAATCAGGCAAGTGCCTTGCTGTGTCCTGGTGCGTCGTTCCGTCTGCACGATGCCTCCACGGTTCAGTTCAGCGAGGCTTTCGTCCGATGGCTGGAGAATTTCTTGAATCTTGACGCGGTTATGTTCCTGGCCGCCACTGCAGCCTGCGCTCCTCGGCGTGTAACTGTGTAAACGCCAGCCCGGAGCCTCTCCACCAGGGAGGCCTCTGTGGCCTTTTGCCCTGAAGCTGTCGCACCCTTCGGGGAAACCCTTCTCCAGGATGCCGCCGTAGCTCTCGTGCAGGGCGCCCAGGGGGTGCAGCAGGGAGTAATTGCCAGGGCAGTCCACAAAGAACGCCGCGCAGCTGTCCGCAGCAGGCACGGCACCAGGGATCAGCTTGAACGTGTACTAGGCCGCCGTGTCCACGGCGATGCCGCGACCGCGGCATTCGCGCAGCGTCTCGAACCTCATCATGTTGAAGTCCCCCACCACAACCTTGACGTTGTATGTTTCGAGCAAGGCCGCGAACCATCTGAAGAACTCGATGCGTTTACTCGCCTTTCTCGAATGTGCCAGCGAGTTGTGCACGTGGATCACCAGGACGTTAAACTCGCCGCCGAGGCCAATGACCTGTCTGTCTAGCCACACCTTGCAGATCAGGACCCTGCTGTAGCGCCGATGCCTGTCGCGAAGTCCGTGGAATTTCTTCTCCCACCAAACGAGCGCCATCCCGGAACCACTCTTGTCGTCTATGGCGAGGAGCGGGGTGCCTTTCGGCTCGGCCCCTTTGATGCACAACAAACGCCTGCCTGCCCGATGTGCCAGTCTGTCGTGGACGGCACGGTCCGATGTCTCGTCGGCCGCCACTGCAGCCCCGAGGTGGTCGTAGAGGGCGTCGGTGGCTTCGGTGACGGCCACGGTGTTGGTCGGGGACTTCTTCATCTGGTTCCACTCGTCGGCTCTCTCCTGAGGGTCCGAAGCGTCTTCCCCGTAGTTGAAGACAGCGAAGGAGCAGTTGCCGAGTTCTTCTGCCGCCACTGCGGCACTGTTGTGGCTGTCAGTGATGCCCGCGCCCCTGAGCTGTCTGTCAACCCGTTCTTTGTGCCGACGCTCTTGCGCCTCCGTGAGACCGTGGTGTTGCTTTGTGCTTCGGTACTCCCAGTCCCGCGTGACTGTCGTCCTGCGGGGCTGCGCGTTTATCACGTCTTCGTCGCTGCCCGCGTCGGGCCAACGCTCGGGCCTCTCCACCTCTGAGTCGCCCGCCTCCTGGAAAGCCTCGCAGCCGTCGGACTCGGCCTCGAAGTCGCTGACGCTGGCGCCATCGCTCGGCATGCGGGCCGCCGCTGCGGCCCCAGCCTCGGAGGGCGCCGCTGTGAGCGAGGGAGGCGCTGGAGCCGCAGCCGCGGCCCACATGGGGGCTGCCTGCACGTCGGAAGGTGGCGCCTATTCGCCCGAGGGCGCCACTGCAGCCGAAACGGCGGCGGAACGGGGGGCAATGACGTGGATGATCTTAAAATAAATCACCCTCACCATCATCATTATCATCATCATCATCACCCTTATCATCGCCATTATCATCATCATCATCATTACCAGGATCCTCAACATAGTCATGATTAATTAAATATGTGGATGCGCCATCATCATCATCACCATCATCGTCATTATCATCAACATCCTGATCATCATCATCCACTCCTTTTCGCCGCCTCTCCTCCCCCTCCTCATCGCCCCCCCCCCCCTCCCCCCTTCCCCCTCCTCGTCCCCCTCCTCATGCTCCTCGTCCTTCTCCTCCTTCTCCTCCTCTCCTCCCCCCTCCTCTTCTCCCCCCTCATCCTCGTCTTCTTCTCCCCCCCCCCCCCCCCCCCCCCCCTGGAGAGGAAAGCGAGAGGGGGGGGGGGGGCGAGGGGGGGGATGGGGGGGCGGAGGACAAGGTGGATGGGGGGGGGGGGGGGGGGGGGGGGGGGGAGGCGAAAAGGGGTGGATGTTGATGATCATGATGATGATGGTGGCAATGATGATGACGATGATGATGGTGGCGGTGGCGTTGGTGGTGTTGGCGGCGTTGTATGCGGGGAGGGTGATGCATGAGCGATGATGAATTAATGAAGCAATGAGGTAATTGTTTTCCTGTCGGCGCACGCGCGCCTCCGCGAGCTGCCCTTCAGCCTCCGTCAGGAGCCGCCGCTGCGGCTTCAGGGGCCGCCGCTGCGGCTTCCACGGGAAAGACCAGCGCAAGCGGGCCGCTGCCGTGCTCGCGGCCCTGGAGGAGGCGCTGCGACTCGTTGTGGACGAACCGAGAGAATTCCCCCCCATCGCCCTGCGCCATCTCGTTGCTCACGTGCTGGAGATACCCCGCGAAGAACTCGGGAAGTCTGGCCGTGCCGGGCCCTCATGTCGTCATCCCACGCGCGCCTGAACCACTCCCACTCGAGGAGCTGCTGTGCCGACAGGGCGCCCTTGAGCTTCTTCAGGTGTGTCAGCGCAGCCATTCTGGACCCCTTCTTCTCAGGTCGTCGGTGCTGTACTGGAGAACCATGTGTTTGGCCGCCGCTGCGGCCTCGACGCCTTGCGCCTTGTCCAAGGCCGCCTTCCTCCTGTTGTCGGCGATCACGATCTGACGCTTGATGCGCCGCAGCGTGGTCGTCATAGCGCTCGCGTCCTCGATCACGCGGCGGCGCTTGGCCTGCTGCGCCTCCTCGTGGGCCCACTGGGCATGGGGCGCTTCCAACAGGCCGTCGTCCTCTCGAGCAAGCTCACGCGTGCGCTTCAGGGCCACCCCCATCTTGCGGCGGCAATCCTGCGCTCCCTTCATGCAGCCCGCCTCCCGCAACACTTTTTCCGCTTCCTCCGGGGCTTGCGCGGTCGAGGTCGCTTGCGCGACCTTCTCGGCAGTCTCAGCGTCCACCGTGGCCCTGCTGACGGGCCACCGCCTTCGGCCGCCACTGCGGCCTGTTGCTCGCCTTCGCCGTCGGAATCGCCGAACGCGCCCTCGACAGCCTCGTCCCGCCCTTCCATTTTTCATGCGCGGGAATCGAGACCAGAATCGTCCGCGAACTGCTCCGCTGTCTCCTGCCCTTGCTCGGTGTCACATTCGCGGTCCTGGTCCAACGTCTAATCGCCGAACGCCTCGAGGACGCGGCCCGCTTGGCAGTTCTTCTCGTAGGGGTGCACGAGCTGGGAGACATCGTTGCCACTCCACTTCAACCGCCTCTTCTGGCACTCGCCCCGCGCGTCCGCCACTGCGGCGTTGACCTTGTCCCTGAGACCTCCGTCGACCCACGCATGCAATGCTTCGCGGCAAATCTCGAGGTCCTTGCTGCCATCGAGGGGAACGCGGATCCCAGTTTTCAGGGGCCCCGTTGCCGCGTCGACGTGCAACTTCCTCTTTTGGAGCACTGCGCCATGAGATCGACGCACTCCTGTCGCCGCAACTGAGGCACTCGATGGCCGTCGGCCATCTGCTGCAACAGCGCTGCCATCTCCAGGGCCATGTAGAGCCTCTCCACGTGCTGGTTCAAGTCCGCGTCTACGGGCTGCGCCGCGGGCGTCGCCTTTCCACCATGCACTAGCATCACCCAACCGCGCTGCCCAGCGAATCGGCGCACTGCATCTGCCTTGTGCGGGCTGCGGTCGTCTGCCATCAGGATGCGCCACCGCCGCTGCGGTGATGATGACGGCTCCTGCAGGTGTTTCTGCAAAAACGCCACAACGTCCTCGAGTCGGTAGGAGCCCCTCTCGGAAGTCGACACGGACACCCAGGCGCCGTATCCTTCTTTGCAGACGTGGGCCTCCAGGGCGGCCTTGATGTTGTCACCCCCCCCTGAACATGAACTCTGCTGGGGGCGGCTCGTTCTCTTGCAAGTCCTGCACGTCCGAGGGGGCGCGCAGGTGCGCGGTCCACCTGGCCTTGCTGTCGTCGCGTCCCTCGATCAGTGGAACGATGGACCCCTTGACGGCCGGGGTCTTCGTGGACGCCGTCCCCGACTCGTTGTGGTGGAACGGGCTCTGGTCCCAGTTGAGGACGTGCGGGTCGTGCCCGAGCAGTTTCTCTGCCGCGGCCCTCGCCCTCGCGACGTTCAGTATCATGGTCTCGAAGCGCGAGGCGAGCAGCCGCTTCGAGATTTCGTACTTGCGATTGGGCTTGCGCAAGCTCAGCCCGTAGTTCCCCCGCCACCTATTGAACCACCTGGGCCGCAACTGCGGCGCCGCAGGCCTGATCCCCCGCACCAGTGCCTCCGAGCAGCACGTCGTGAGCAGGTCCTTGGCTTTGGTGACCAGCAGGGCCTGCGGGGGAGGAAGGATAATAACTGGACTTGGAGGACAAAGAGGAATCAGAGGAGGAGAAGGAGGAGGACGGGGAGGTGGACGAAAAGACGAGGGAGCCTGCGTGCACCTGGCGATATTCCGCTGTCGTTGCTCCCGTGGAACTCCAGCAGTGGCGCGCTTCCAGTCCGCGGCGTAGCGCATGTGGGACCACCACTCGTAGAGGGCGCTCGACAGCCAGGGGCACTTGCGGGGCGCCCCTCCGCCGCCACTGCGGCGTCTCCTGGAGCCTTTACCCTTGACATCTTCATCTCCGCCGTCGGATCGCTTCTTCCAGTTTGTATGCCAGTTAGACAAGGTGCACGACTGTTTGGTATACTTCCACCCCTTGGGCCATTCAAATTTGGCCAAGAACGTCTTCCTGGAGCGATATGAAGATGTCCCCTTGCCGTCCCACCCGCTCTCCTGCAGGTGCTGCGTGCACGCCCTGCACACTATGTCGCGGTCCCGGATCATGTGCGGGTTGATGCGCCGCCTCACTCGTGCGCCGTGCTCGGGCTTCTTGGGTGCCAGTTGGCTCTCCTTGTGCGCGGCCACCTGTTCTCCCTGCGCGGGGATGGGCAGTCTGTCGGCGATGGGCATCGCCGCGCCGACGTCGCTGACCCCGCGGGGACCTTCTCGTGCGCAGGCGGGTGGGTGACCGCCGCTGCGGTCTGAGAAACGCCCCCCTCCCCTGCCCCGCATGCCCCATCCTGCCCGTGGCCCTCCGCCACCGGGATCTTCGAAACAAGGGTCGTGGTGGTCGCCTTCGGACTCCCGAAACTTCTGCACCTGCTCCGCTGTGAGCTCTTGGGTGGGCACCAACATTCCGTGCCGCCAGGGCTCCTTGTACCGACTCATGACGTGCTCGTAGAGCTCCTTGCGGATGCGGGCACGGGTTTCCGCGTTCTGGGGCAGCTCCAGCATCTGCGTCATGACGTCAATGCCGCAGTCGCCGTCACAGACAGTTCCGAGTACGAAGCGCGCCCGATGTTGGTAGATCTTGTTCATCTCGTCGGCCGCCTCTGCGCCCTCGTGACCACCGCCACTGATCACGGCCGCCACCCAGTGATTGACGTTCTGGAGGCAATTGACTGGCTGGCCCATGGCATCCTTCAGATCGCCCACGGGCAGAAGGTCCGCAACTGCGGACCACGTCGCGCCTGGTCGGAGGACGCGCGCCACGCCCTCCACGGCGCAGGGCGCGCAACAGGTCTCCAGCGCTCAGGGGGCGTAGACGGAGGTCCATGAGGTTCCCCCCCCCCGCATCAGTGGGCGAACGTTGTAGCGCAGGCCAAAGAGCACGAAGGCGGCGCGCCCGACGCACTTGCCGCTCGCGAGGATCTCCCGAGCCAGACCCAGCACTTTGAGCGGCACAGCGGCAGCCAATGCGGCGCTGAGCGGTGCCCTGTCGAGGCCGCCACTGCGGCCCTGAGCGGCGCCCTGTCGGCGCCCGGTTGGGGCCCGATCCCACCGCCCCCGCGCCCGCGTCCACCGCCTCCGGCGGCGGGCTCGCTCGACCCAAGGCCAAGGCCAGCTGAGGGGGGATCGTTGCACTGAAAGCCGTATTCGAAGAGCCCACCCTGTCCCTTGGCCAAGGGGGGGGCCGCAGCTCGACGTCGCGGAGGGGCCGGCGCGGGCTCCGCTGGCGGCGGGTGCAGGGAGCTCGCCTCTGCAGCCAATTATACAGCAGGAGCCCCTGTGGCTGGCGGCGTGGGCGGGGGGCTGCGGAGTCCCCAGACTCCGCTTCCTCTGCCTCTTTGGCTTCCTGAGGCTCTGGTTCTGCCTCCTCTGCCTCCTCTGCCTCCTCTACCTCCTCTGCCTCCTCTGCCTCCTCTGCCCCCTCTGCCCCCTTCTACCACCCCTGGCTCTGCCTCCTCAGGCTTTGGCTCATCAGGGTTGGGCTCTGGCGTTGGCGGCCCTGGCGCTGGCTCATCTGGCGTTGGCGGCGCTGAAGCTGGCGCTACCTCGTCTGCGCGTGGCGGGGTTGCCCCCCTGGCTGTAGCTCTGGCGGTGGTGCTTCATTTGGGGGTGGCAGAGGCGGAGCCGCCGTCCCTGGCTGCGGCGCTGCTGGCTCCGCCGGCCCAAGCGCTGCGGCAGCTGGCGCTGGCTGCGCCCCTTCCAAGGGCCAGCTGCCCCTGGCGGGCGCCAATCTGTCGGTCGGAGATGCATGGCGGGGGGGGGGGGGGGGCGATGCCAAACTGGGTCGCTGGCCAGTCTGCCCGGCGCGGATCGTGCAAGCAGCAGCGCACCTTCAACAAACCCACAGGCACCTCGGCGCCGCCACTGCGGCGACAGATGTTTACCATCCCTGTCTTGCCGTACTGCGCCATCCCACTCGCACTCGAACTTCTCTCCCGTGAACACGCCCACGCCGTGCCATCGTGCACCTAGGCTGCGGAGCGTGCATCCGCATGTGCCATCTGGTCTGGCGGGCGTTTGGCAGGCATCTTTCGCGCAGGCCCCCTGCGCGCGCGCAGCCCGCTGATTAAAAGGGCGTCGCGGACGAACAAGCAGGAAGAGGCGCGCTGCGGAGGGCAATGGGGGGCAAGGCCACTGGCCGCAGAGGAGCAGGCGGAGAAGCAAGCGAAAAGCAAGGGGGGGCGGGCGCAGGGGCTGCGTTTTCCTCACGGACCGTCAAAGCATGACTTTGCGAATGGGTCTCGTTGGCATTGGCGCCTGCGCCGCCGCGACTCGCCCATGAAGGCCCCAAGGCGAGCGCGCCCCCCCCCCCCCCCCCCGCCCCCCCGCAGGACAATGGCGAGGTACCCAACGGAGCCGCCACTGCGGCTTTAGGCCGCGGGACATTGTTGCAGCAACGCGGCCACGTGCGCTTCCAGGTAGAGCCTGCAGGCCTCCTTCTTCTGCAGATGACTGGCCCTGTGCCACGCGCAGGGGGGCTCGTCGCCACTGTGGACCTGCAACCACTTCGCGCGGTTGAAGGTGGCCAGCTGGCACGCGACAACCACCCCGGGCAAGTCCCCTGCGCGCGTGGCCGTTCCCCCCCACGCGCCCTTGCATTCCTTGGTGGGGAACGGCCATCGGCGCGTGTAGCCAGCGTGCACGGTGTCCTGGGCACTGACCGCCTGGCCTACAGGAGCTGGTGGATTGGCGGCTTTTGTCTGTGTATGTGAGCCCGCGTCCTCTCCAGAGGGCAAGCTATCTTGCGAGTCCGCCCCGCTGGCGGCAGCCGCCACTGCGGCGCAGTCGTCGTCTGGGTTCTGAATCAGCGGGGCCCCCGCCATATCACTTTCGGACCTGAGCCGTTCGAAGAGCCAGGGCGCGTCCGTCTCGCGGATCCAGTACCCGTTCTTCTTGAACGAGATCAGGCACACCTCTCTCTCGTCCGTCGCATCGGGGAACTCGAGCGGGCACTTCTCACGCACGGAACAAACAACGAGGCGCCCCAGCACCTTTTGTTTCTTTTTCGCTGCCGATGCGGCATCTTCCGCTGCGGCATCGGGCAGGTCGAGCAGGGCGCCCATGGCGTCCACGGCGTCTCCTCCATTGTCGTCTTCGCCAGCCGCCACTGCGGCGTCCTCGGCTCGCGCTCGGGCCTTGAACGCGTCCACGACCTCCCTCCGCACGCGCCCCTGCACCACCCCCGTGCCCCCGCGGTCACACCTGAGCGCGTAGCCGAGCGCATGCTGTACCCACGGCAGGCCCAGAGAGAAGTGGACGAACTTCAGGCGCCCTGCGATGGTAGATATTTCCTTGGTCTCCAAGAGCGGGCGCGGTTCTGTCAACCGACCGCCCCAGACGCAGAATCGGTCGGTCAGCTGCGCGGGTTCCCACTGGGGGGTAACACGCTGGGTCTTCGCCTTCACCATGAACGCCGCTGCGTCGCCCGCCGCGCAAGCGGAGCCTAAGGGAACGAGCGAATGCGCTGGAGCCTACGCGCTGCGGTTGCACCGCGCAGCATTGCTCTCCAGCTCACCATCCTGCCACACGGCGCTGCCCGTCACCCCTCTCTCAGACCATGCCCCCGCACTGCTCGTCCGACATCCCCCCTCGTCCTCCTCCAACCCGTCCTCCTCCTCCTCCTCCTCCTCCTCCTTCTCCGTCTCCTCCTCCCACCTCTGTATTCTCTCTTCTTTCCTCTCTCCTCCCTCCTCCCTCCTCCCTCCTCCTCCACAATTACTCAATATGAAAATACTCTCCCTCTTCCCCTGATGGCGTCTGGGCGATGGCCGCGCGCCCTCCGCGCACTGTTTTTTACACGCAGGATCCCTGGGAAATCCCAGGAAACGACTCGCTGAGGCGCCGGCGTCATTTTTTCCCAAAATGCTGCTCTCGTTGGGGCGCCAGCCTCATTTCTGCTTCCGAATCGTTCCGAATCGTGCTCCCGCTGCAGCGTGGGCCTCATTTTCGGATCGGTGTTTGGCCTCCGTCGTTCAGGATGGCGTTCCCGCCCCAGCGCGGGTTTTTTTCTCGCGCGCCCATCCGCCCGCCACCGCCGCGCCGCACCGCCATCGCCACCACCACCACCACCACCACCACTACAACCACCACCAGCACCAGGACCAGTACCAACACCACCACCACCAGCACCACCACCACCAGCAGCACCACCACCACCATCACCAGCACCACCACCACCACCACCACGACAACCACGCACACACTCACGCACGCACGCACGTGCACCGCCACCCACTACGCACGCGCGCGCGGAGCCACAGGTCCGCTACGACACGCGTCCGCGGATAGAGAAAATCAACGCCATGGTAAGGGGGGGGGGGGGGGGGCGGTGCGTCAGATATGACGCGAGCGCACCTAGCTTGTCTCTTCCCCCTCTCCCCCGCGTCCTCCCCCCGGCGCCCTCGAAGCACCTGGCGGCCCCCATCGGCGCCAACCCCCCTCGGGCGGCCCACCCCGCCCGGGGCTCTGCAACTCCTCTTAGAGGAGTTGCAGAACCACAGTGCGGAGGGCCGCCCGAGGGGGGCTGGAGGGAGGATGGGGGGGGCGGGGGGGGGGGGAGAGAGGAAAGAGAGGGCGCAACCCCCACTTCAGCGCGCCTGCGATCCTCATTGTTCTCGTCGCCGTGTCTGCGCCCCCGCCAGCGTCGGTGCATGGGCGCCGCTGCGTCCATCGGGGCATGGGCGCCACTGCGTCCTCCTCTTCAGATGTCCTGGCGGCCATTTTCGTCGAACGCGGTTTTGTGATGCTGCGGCTGGCTCTTCGGCTCCGCTCTGGCCTTCTTCGCGGTTTTCCTCCAGTCGTCGGGGCCGCTTCCTTCTTCTTCTTCTTCTTCTTCTTCACATGTGCGTCTTCCATGATCAGTTCCTCGCCCGCCTGGAGATCCGCCGCGTTGGTCGCCACTGGGACTCGGACGCAGATGACCCGACCGCAGATGACTATGTTCACTTCCTTTGGCGCGAACTCCACGTTAAAACGCGCTCGCCCCGCCTCTGCTTCAGTGACGCTTCGCGTTTCAAGCTCTTCGGCAGTGAGCTTCGTCACGTTCCAGAAGGGGTGCATGGACTCCTTGCCCGCCCACTCCCACTCTCGTTGAGCGGGGTCCGCCCCCTCCACATCGTTGGGCGCCTTGCTTTCGGGCGCGGCAAATTCTGGATGTATGTAGAACGAAGTCCTCACAGGCTCTTCTGGGTTATTGGCCCACACTTCCACGTGAACCTTGTCTTTGCGGCTGCTCGCGCCCCACGCTTTGTTCTGCTTCGGCGCGCGTGGCCACAACGCGAGTTTGCCAGCCGCCACTGCGGCTTTGGTGCGCACTTTCACTTTGTTGCTCGTTGTGTGGCGGGTCAGGGCCACAGGTAGGTTCGATTCTCTGCCCTGTTCACCGCGCGAACAGAGCGCCGAGTGCTTCTCCCGTAGCACCTGCAGCACCGCTCCCATGTAGGCCTCCTTCTTGCCCATGTCCCTGGCGGCTGCCTAGCCCGACCACTCCGCGACTGGCAGTGGCAGCCGCATTGCTGGCCTCTCCCCCTTTCACAGCGGTGGTCTGTTCGTTCTCGGGGCGCCCAGTGATCGCGTTGAACGCGATCACCGCGGGCCGCGCGGCGGGCCCGCCCCCCTTTTCCTGGGCCGACGTCGCGGTTGCCTTTTTTTTTGTTCGGGCGGCAACGTTGCAAAGTCGAACCAATCCCAGTCCTCCTGCGCCTGGACGGTTGCCATGAGCTCGGCAGCTTCTTCTGTCAGTAGGGCGTTCGCGTGCGCCGCCCTGCGCCCCTGCAAGAGCGCCTCGCGGGCTTTCGCCGTCGAGGGGTCGGCCCCCTTGACCACGACAGCCATAGCGCTGGCGCGCTGGATGTTGATGTTGGTCAGGAACTGAACCACCGCCGAGGCGTCGTTGTCCAGGTGTTTCGCGATTTCGGTTCTCAGGGCCACGTGGTGCGCGTGGAGAACGTCCTCCATGAGCCGCGACTGCGGCTCCAGGGTTCGCTGCTTCCACGCAGGTTCGGGTTCGATGCGCCAGCTTGGCGCCCCCGTCTGTTTGGAAGCCTTCCCGGGCGGCAACCTGTAGGCCCGCATGATGATGGCCACCTTCGCGCGGGGGAACTGCGCGCCCCCCCGCGCACACACGCACACACACACACACACACACCACACACACCACACACGAGGCCGAACGCAGACAGGCGCAACATTCTCGTAGCAGAATTGACGCACGTCTCGACGAAGCCGATGAGTTCCCGCATGTGGGGGCCTCCATCGGCGCCCAGGTTCAGGATGCAGTTGAAAGGGTCGCAGAAGGAGGGGTCGGAGGGGGAGCTCCCCAGTCGGGCACCTGCCGCCTGCGTCGCGCTCTCGTAGGTGATTGCGTCGCTGCCGCCCGCCTTTGCGCTCTTGATATCTGAGGAGAGCACTTTCATCGCCTCCACCTCCGACATCCGCATGGAGAACGCCTGTGGCCGATGAATGGCCTGGGCTATGATGGGGCAGTTCTGTTCGCCGAGCATGACATCAGGGCCCCGCACCTCGTAGAGCATCCCCTCCTGCACGAGTTTCTGCGCCACAGGGTTATTGTCCGCCACTGCGGACATCATCAGCAAGCCTGTGCCGACCTCGCACATGGGCTGCAGCATTGCCACCTTCGCAGGGGTCAGGTCGTCTGTAGGGGTCCCCCACTTTGCCCCCGCGTCGATGGCCCGCAGACTGATTGCCAAATGCGAGTGCGAAAGCGTGCCGTAGGGAACTTCGGCGTCACTGCTGCAGAATATATCCTTAAGGCACCCTTTGGATTTGTCCTTGCAGTTCTGCGTGAACGAGGTGTACCCCGCCAAGCCTTTTTGCTTCTCCACGGGAGAGTCCCCGGCGCACAATCCCTCGAAATCGGTTTCCGCCTGGTGGAACCCGACGCAGATGATCTCGCACGCCAGCGAACGCACTCTGGAACAATTTGGGAACGCACCCACCCTGTTAGCGGGGTGTGGCCCCGGCAATCGCGCTGGAACCCGTTGTTTCGCGCCAGTGTTGTGACGGGCCCTAAGCTCGTTGCTCATGCGCATCTCTTTCACGTCGGCCGCCGCTGCGGCCGCGACCTCAGATGCCCCGCCGCCCTCTGTTTCATCGCACATGGCTGGCGCACCGGCCCCGCGCCTGGCGCGGCTGGCGCGCTCGGGCCCTGCGGGCGCGCAGTAAAACGTCGCGTTTGCGAGCTCAGGCGGCCGCGGCGCAGGCCGAAGGAGGGGGGGGGGGAGGGGGGGGGGGGGAGGGAAGGGGGGGGGGGGGATAAGGATGAGGATGAGGAGGGGGGAGAGGAGGAACATGAGGAAGAGGAGGACGAGGAAAGGAGGAGGAGGAACACCGAGACGCGCATTGATATTACGTAGAACCGTAGATTAAAAGCATGAAGTATTGAGTAACAATTCGAACATTCCCGATGGTAATTAATAGCAGTGTCAAATCTCATAATATATAGTGAACCAAGAAAACTGCGAATTAACATTCCACTCGCAACAGACGTAGTTCGAAAAGCACGTGCGACTAATACTACTAATCCGAATGCTCATATGAATGCTATACTGAGAATAAGAATGCTAGTGCGAACGCTCATACTAGTACCCTAAACATAAAACGAAGAAAGCGCAAACGAATGGTACTGATACCACTAATACGAATAAGCATAATAAAAATAATGGTGGCACTGGCGATTGGGGTTGCTATTACTAATACGAACAGTATTGATCATACCAATACTAAGAAGAGAAGGAAGAGGCATCTGTGGATAAAACCACATACGCAGACACATGCTTGGCTCTGTGCAGCTATTCGTGGTTCGGAGAGGAAAAAGGCCCGCGCCCGCCCCCGCGCGCGCGTGCTCATACCCCAGAGGTCCACGGATTGCTAAAAACAGCGGTGGAGATGATCTTGAGCACTCAAGTCTTAGAATAAGACTCCAGTCTTAAAATAAGGCTCAAGTCTTGTAATAATACTTCAAGTGCTACTATAACATGTAGATGTGGGTATTTTCAGTTATTGCCGCTCATGATGATACCCAACTACTATACGACTACGACTACTAGTATTTATGCTTATTCTGTTGGGCCCTGCCAACCAAAATCCTCTTGTCATCTTAATATCCAGTATCTTTTTTACTCCCCTTATCCGCGTTTCCCCGCATTTTATCCTCCCCCGTCATTATCATCCTCTTACCCCCTCCCCGTCTCCCTCACCCGTTCTTCCTATCATTATCCCCTTCTCCTCCTGCTTCCTTCTCATCCTCTTTGTTTCCTCCACATTTCCCCCCCGCTCTTTATCCTCGTCATCTCATCCCCTTCTCCACCACTTTCTATGTGCCTTCCCTCGGGGCCACTTTCTCTGATGGGGCGCGATTACTCGCCGCTCACGGCGCCCGCGCGGGCCCGGTGGGTCCGCGCGGGCCGGGCGCGGCCGGCGGCCGCGATGTCGCCGCCGCCGGCGCGCTCATCCTCGGCGGGGCCCGCAGGCGGGCCGCGTCGTTGTCGTCGTCGTCGTCGTCGTCGTCGTCGTCGTCGCCGCCGCCGCCGCCGCCGTCGCCGTCGTCGTCGTCGTCGTCGATCTCTCCCCCCCCCCCCCCTACCCTCCTCATCCTCGATCCCCCTCCTCCTCCTCCTCCTCCCCCTCTCATCCTCCCTCCTCCTCCCCCTCCTCTCTCATCCCCCCCGCCTCCTCCTCCTTCTCCTCCTCCCCCTCTTCTTCCTCCTCCTCAGTTCCTCATTCCTCCGACCCCATCGGCAATTCACCCTCCCCCCCCCTCCCGATCCCCGGCGCTGCAGGTCGGTCGTTGAAAGTATGTATTTCTGGAACCACTGCCAATCTGCTTCCAGCGCCTTCCTACTTAAAGACTCGGCTCCTCAGCCGCGCAGACTCACTCACACTCAGACTCGCTCGCTTTCAGACTCGCTCACACTCAGGACACTCAGACTCGCTCACACTCAGACTCGCCCACGCTCAGACACTCATTCGCACTCAGGACACTCGGACTCGCTCACGCTCGGATCCGTTCACTTCCTTGCCCACCTTGTCGTTCACCTCGTCGCCGCTTCATCGCCATAGCCATTTTGGCTGTCTGGTTGGCGCCGCGGCGCGCGCGCCGCGGCGAGGCCGCGGCGGGGCCGCGGCGAGGCCGCGGCGAGGCCGATGTCGGCCGAGGCGCGAGCGCTACAGTGACCACGAGGCCATCGCCTCCATGTTGAAGGAGTTCGTGACCAGCGATTCCTGGTGAAAGTACGGCGACAAGCCAGGTCGAGACAAGTTCGATGGCTCGTGCGTCGAGGAGGTGCTGCGCCACGCGAAGGTAGTCGAATCCAACCCGACCGCGCCCGATCCCCCCCCCCCCCCGCCCGCGTTGCCCCCGCCATGGGGGCAATGGGTGGGCGGAGTGCGATCGGCCCGCCCCCCCCCCGCCCCCCGCATCACGGAGGCGGGGGTGGGCGGGGCGCGGGGGGTAGGCGAGCTCGGAGGGGAGGGGGGAAGGGCATGGTGGCGAGGAAGGGGCGAGGTGCGAGGTGGACGATCGATGAGGGCGGGGAAGGAGGGGTGATGGGGGGAGAGGAGGGCGGGGGACATATGGGGGACGCGGATGGATGAGGAGGAGGAGGATGAGGAGAGCAGGGAGGAGGAGGTGCAATAGGATGAGGATGAGGAGGAGGAGGGAGGGGGAGTTGGAAGGGGGGGATGAGGTTGAGGAGAAAGATGGCGGTAGGGGGGGGGGGGGGGCGATTGGGGCCCTGCCCAGTTCATTGCCGCAGCGGAGAGCCCGGCGCCGAACCTGGCTTTCACCGAGAAGGCCTGCAAGCAGGCATTCGAGAAGGTCGCAGAGGATATCGACTACCTCAAGGACCTCGACAAAGGCGTCATCGAAGAGTGGTCGGAGAAGCAGACGAACATGATACGGTCGATGTTCCGCCACATGTACGACGCCCTCAAGAAGGAGAAGACTGGTGGCAAGGTGCCGCAATGGTTGCAGAACCTCAGGGCCAAACAAAGCGGATGCGAAGGTGGCGCGCCGGCGGCCATGCCGAAGCCTGCAGAGACGCAGCATTTCAAGGTGGAGTACGACTCTACGCAGCAGATGGCGTTCAGGAAGTCGAAGGCGGGCAAGATCGCTGAGCCGTGCGAGGAGATCTACTGCGCGGAGGGCGCCAAGGGCCACCACTTCGCGCGGGCAAAGTGGCCAGACGGCTACGACGTGGAGCTGCCCATGCTCACGGTGTCGGCGTGGCGCGGCCGGAAGACTGCAGCTGGTTCGGCGAAGGCCGCCCTGAAGCTCTTGACGATCGAGAAGGATGGCGTGAAGTACGTCGCCCAGTTGAAGCAGCTCGACAAGGACAACCCTGGCGTCGCGGTGACAGTCGACGGCAGCCAGGAGCAGCAGCTGGCCTCCAAACACGTTCCAGAACAAGAAGCTCGAGAGCTCGCCAAGAGCTGGGTGAAGCAGATGGCGCACGGCAAGCTGACGGTGAAGGGCCTCAAGGCGAAGGCGAAGGAGGTCGTGGAGCGCCGTTGCGGGGGGATGGCGAAGCGGCCTGCTAGCGCCGACCCGCCGTCCGCCAAGCGCGGGAAGGCCGAGCGGCCCGCGCGGGCGGCTGGCGCGCAGTCCGGTGGGGGTGGCGAGCCTGCAGATGACGCCGATGACGATCCAGAGGATGACGAAGACGACCCGGACGGCGCGGGCGCCGCCGACACCGACGCAGAGGGCGAAGAGGAAGAGGAGGAGCTCGAGGATGAGGAGGGCGAGGAGGAGGACGACGCCGAGGACTCAGAGAAGGGCGAGCCTTCACAGAGGAAGAAACCAGCGGCGGCGGAGCAGACGGCCGAGGCTGCCAAGAAGAGGCCCGCAGCTGCCCAGAAGCGGCCGTCGGCTGCGACCCAGGAGCAGGAGCCGTCTGACCACGAGCAGATTGATGGCCCCCCCGTGGACAACATGTTCTCGATGTTGGCCAGCCTCTCTGGCGTGTCGTGAGTGCCGAGCTCGGGTTGCGGCCGCGGTGCTCTCGCGCAGCCTCGCGATCGAGGCAGAGGCTGGACAGGGGAACAGGGAACGCGGGCCTCAGGGAGGGTCGAGCATGCACGGCGTGGAGCCCCACAGAGGGCTGTTGCAAGCACTGCAGGCCTTGGCAGCCGTGCCAGTCGCAGCGCGCGCGACAGAGCGCGCGCACGCGAGCCGCAGCAGTCGCTCGCGCGATTGTTCCCGAATATTCGCCTCTCTGCGTTCCCTCATTCGCTCTGTCCTGACGCGTCGTCTGTCCCCCATGGTGTGATTCCCCTGCTGATGATGCCTCGCCCCATCCTTCTCAACTTGGCCACCCGCCGCTTCCCCGTCACCGTCGCCATCGTCGCCGTCGTCGTCGCCACGCCCTGCCCTCGCCGCTCTAGCTGTCTGGTGCTGGCGCGGGCGCCCGAGGTTGAGCGCGCGGCCGCGTTCGCCTCGACCCGCGGCGCGAAATCCAATCCATGGGTCGTTGGGTCGAGAGCGTCGTCTAGCAGAGACCGGCGCCGAACGGCTCGCGGTGGCAGAAACCAGCAGACGAGGGGGGGGGATGCGGAGGAGGAGGAGGGGGAGGAGGAGGAGGAGGATGAGGATGAGGATGACGATGACGATGAGGAGGAGGAGGAGGAGGAGGAGGAGGAGGAGGAGGAGGAGTGGAGGAGGAGCGAGGAGGATGAGTTAGGTTTGTTTTTCGCGCTTTCTGAACCTCCTGGGCGTCCTCGTCGCCGCAGCTAGACGGTCCTCGAATTCTGGTCAGAACACGCCTCTCAGGGATGAGGCATATTGGATGACGGCTTGACAGACGGCCGCGTCATCGATGCGTCATCGATGCGTCGCCGATGACGCCCTGGTGACACCTGGCGACGCGCGCCAGCGCCGTCTGGTCAGGGTGTCATCGGTGACGCATCGATGACGCATCGATGACGCATCGATGACGCGTCGGTAGTGCAGGATGGACAGCCAGCTGAGCGAGAGTCCGGCCGATGCCCGCCCCGGGGCGGCGGCGCGGCTGCCGCGGCGGCGGCGGCGGCGGGCCCGCCCGACGCCGACGGGGACGAGCGAGGCGCGGCATGCCCAGGGGGGGGGTGAGGGCACACTCGGAAGAGGATGGGGGAAGGGAGGGGGAGGGGCATGATAGCGAGGGCCACGGCGCGAGGTGAGGAAGGCGATCGATGAGGAGGAACGGGGGACCGAGGAGGTGGACGTTGGGAGCGGTGATAAATTTCCCCCGTTTCAGATCGACCTCGGGATTCTCGCCGATCGATCTGGCTCGCGAAAATCCCGCCGACAGACGGGGTCGAGGGCTCTGGCCGTGAGTTGGTTCCCTTTTTTAGTAGGCTGGCCGAGGGCCGTCGGGCCGAGGCGTCGGGCCGAGGCGTCGGGCCGAGGCTGCTCTGAGACGCGCGCGTCGGGCAGGCGCGTCGGGCTCGGGCGTCGGGCAGGCGCGTCCGGTTCAGGCGTAGCTCAGCTGTGCTTGCCCTTGCCATTTGCCTTGCCCTCTGCCTTGCCCTTTGCCTTGGTCTTGCGCTTGGGGCCCGCGGGCGTCGGGCCTCCGCGCTTGCGCTTGCGGTCCACCTCCGTCTGCTTGCCGTCGGGCGTCTGCTGGCCGTCGGGCGTCTGCTGGGCGTCGGGCGTCTGCTGGGCGTGGTTCGGCGGCGCCCACCTCCAGACCTCCTTCGCGCGCTCGCCCCCGACCCAGTGGAACTCGCGGAGCTGCCCCTCCCAACCCTCGGATTTGCACCTCGTGGGCCAGATCTTCTGCTCGTAGAAGCCCTTCTTGTAGTCGTGCTGGCGGCCGTCGATCTCCTGCTTCTTCAGGTCGGGCTTCTTGGCGGCGGCCCTCGGGGCGGCGGCCTGCTTGGCGGCGGCCTTCGGGGCGGCCTGTGGGGCTGGGCGCTGCTTTGGGGCCATCGATGCCCGGCGTCGGGCATGCCGTAGCGGCGCGGTCTGGCGGGCGCACATCTAGCTTGAGCCTTATAGCTACGGAGGGGGGTTATCGGGGAGATGGTGGCGGGCGGTCGGGCGAGGTTAGATGATAAGGGGGATTGGGGTGGAGAGGGGGGGGGGGCGAAGGAGAGGGGCGATGGGGGCGACGAGGAGGACTAGGGAGAGGCGGAGAATGTAGGGAGAGACGCGTGGGTGAGGAGGAGGGGCTTTAAAACACCTCCTCTACTATCCGACCCCTGCAACTTAATTATTGACGCTTCGCGCATCCCCACCAGCATTGACCCGCCCCCTGGGCCCTTCCTTGCGGGCCGCCGAACAAAAAAAGCACCCCCGCCAGCCCATCTACGAATAATGCCCATGAGAGCTGACGGGGGGAGGGAGGAAGAGACAGATAGTCAAGCAGCGCCTCTTGGGGCCTCCTGGGCGCCTCTTGGGGCCATCTTGGCGCCTCTTGGGGCCTCCTGGGGGCGGCGATGGCGGGGGCCACGGCGCGCGCGCGTCGCCCGCCCGCCCCCGCAGGCAGTTCGGTCGTGTTCGTCGGGGAGTCGCAGACCGAGGAGAGCCCAGACATGGCTGAAGCCAAGAGGCAGAGTCTAACGGACTCGAGGGGCGTTCCAGACTGCCCATCAGACACTGACGAGGCGGGCCCATCGGCCACTGAGGAGGCGCTGCCCACCGCCCCCGGCGATCATGGCGCGCTGGGCACCGATGCCATGATGGACGGCGACACGTGTGACATCGGCCTGGTCGAACAGAAGGAGGCGGTGGAGGAGTGGGGTAACTGGGGCGCTGCGTGGCTTGCTGCATCGCCCAAGACGCGGTGCAACATGGGGCAGGAGTGGTACGAGAAGCACGGGTACCCCGACCGCCAGGACTCCTACATGCAGTGCCTGCAGGCCATGGCGACACCCCGCAGAGACAGTCGGGTCGAGGACTCCAAGGCCGACAGCGACGAGGTGCCGCTGCAGAACGTCGTCGACAGCGACGAGGCGCCGCTGTTGTCGAGGCGCAGCAAGAAGAGGAGGCAGGTTCCTGATTCCTCAGAGGCGCGTGCCACGGGAAAAGTCCATCGTTCGATCTCCTCCACCCCCCTCTGCCTGAGGGGGCGATGGAGAGACGAGGCCTATGTGAGCATAGACTTGCCGTCAGTGGCGAGCGTCTCTGCGAAGGCTGAGCCCAGTCCCGCGGAGGGCGCTGGCGATCCCCAGGGCAAGCCGGCGAGCCTTGCCCCGCCGCCTGCCCCGAGTCTGGCGGGGAGCGGCGCGCCTGCCCCGAGTCTGGCGGGGAGTGGCGCGCCCGCGCGCACGCGCCAGCAACCGTCTAGCGCAGCGCCGAAGCCGATCAAGAAGAAGAAGAAGAAGATCTCGTCGGCAGACCCCCCGATGACAGTCGAGGAGAAGATGGACCTGTCTCGGAAGCACGCAGTTGCCTCTTTGCAGATGGTCGACCCGCCGCCCAGGCGCGCCGCGCGGCGGGTGCCGAGTTTCGGCGGCGCTGTCTGACGTCGGAGATGGCGCGCACACCCCGTCGCAGTGCAAGACCCCGCTGGCGCAGATCGGGGGTCCGAGGAGCTGCCGCACTGGTGTCAAGTAAACTCCAGCAACACCTCAGATATGAGCGCCATCATAACACAGTACAACACGACATTTAGTCAAATAGCTACAACATACACAGTTTACATGAACAACCTCCCAATATAAAAAAGCATCACGTTCAATAAAACTAGAGTCGTGGCCCCAGCAGGAGCACCGACACGCCCGAGAAGACCTTGGCCGACACGTGCCAGGATCAGTTGGTGGGTCAGCTGGAGGGGCTTGTGCAGAGCGAGCGCCGCGAGAAGTTCATTCCCGCAGCTGGCGGCGACGCTGGCGCCACTCTCGCGGCCGCTGCGCAGGCGAAGGACGACGCTGCAGATGCTAGGCGCTTCGAGAAAGGCGACAAGCAGGTGATTGCGTGCGTCGAGGACGAGACCTTTGCCTTCACCATGCGCTCGGCGCTGGGTCAGCGGTGGCAGCGCGACATGAAGAAGCCGAATATCAAGAAGCAGTTCTCCATTGCCACCGACGAGGACGAGTGGAAGACGGCCTGGGTGAAGAAGCAGCACAAGGGCGCCATCGAGCGCGCGCGGACCTACACCACCTCGGTGGACGAGAGCTGGACAACCAAGGGCAAGCCCGTCTCTTTCCTCAGGATGTGCTACGAGGACGGGGGGCCGCGCGGCCAGTGGGACGAGCAGACGATCAAGGACTGCTACAAGACGGCGAGCAGGTGCATATCACTGGGGTGGCCCTTCGTCCGCGTCGACGAGCAAAACGACTCGGTGAAGTTCATGTGGTTCAGCCAGGAGTGGTCCGAGAATTTCAACAAGCGCTAGGAGGAGTCGGAGATCCAGCGGGGGTCCAACGAGAGCATGGCCGCCGTGAAGAGGCCAGCTGCCCGCGTCATTCCTGGGCCATCAACCACGGGGGGTCATGATCAAACCCCTCCAGGCGGCGATGAAGAATGCGATACCCCCCGTCCCAAATAGGAACAGTCTGAGGCCGCGAAGTTGTTGCTTGCTGCTCGCAGGGTCGCGGCGAGCTTGCAGAGCGCGCTGTCGAGCGCGAAGTCGCTGGAGCAGACGATCCAGGACAACGCGACCGACGGCGCGGAGTGGGCCTGGGCGAACGCTCCAGTGATCCCGGGGTCGATCCAAACCAAGGTGAAGGAGCTGGAGACCAGTGTGAAGTCCAACGCCGTGTTGCAGAAGCTCATGCAGGGCCAAGAGTTGGGGCAGGTCCCCACACTTGAACCGATGGCGTCGACGGCGCCGACGCCGACTAATAAGTGGAGGGGGTGAGATGAGGAGTGGAGGATGAGAATATGGAGGAGGGGTTGACGAGGGGAAGGTGGATGGATATGGGGAGGGGTGAGGGTGTGGAGGTGCTCCGACCCCCGCCCTCTGCCCATCCATCCCCACCGCTCGGAACGGGGGGCGCCGCGTCTGTCCGCCCCCCCCCCCCCCCCATATGTGAGAGGCCAAGAAATCCATGAAGGACAGCGAGATCGAAGTGGCGATCAACAAAGCGAACCTGGAGAAACTCAAGGGCGGCTCGCCAGCGGGGGCGCGCGGCCGAGTCTGGGAGGGGGGGGCTCGCTCCCCCCCCCCCCCCCCCCCCCCCCCCCATTGTCGTTTGACTCCCACCCTGCCACCCTCCTCGATCTCCCCCATGTCTCTTCCCTCGAGCTCCCTCCTCCTCGAGCCTCCCCCCATCGATCCTCCTCCTCCTCCTCCTCCTCGTCCTCCTCCTCCTCCTCTTCCCCTCCTCCTCCTCCTCCTCCCCCCTCATCCTCCTTATCATCGTGCCCCCCATTTGCTCGGTCGCACCCTATCTGTCACCCCCTTCCCCCTCCCCCTTCCCGACCAATTCCCCCCCCATCCTTCCGCGCCCCGCCCCGCGCGAGAAACTGGGCGAGTCGCTCAACCACACCCTGCAGACGACCATGAAGAGCAACGAGACTTTGCACAAGCAGGTGGCCGCCAATGGGGGGGGGGGGCGCCAATCCGCGCAAGAAGAAGAAGAGACGGGACTGAGGATCCCGCGATGCTAGTGCTGTTGCTGTTTCGGGGACGCTCAGCAGCGCGCGAGCCTCAAGGTGCATTCGAGATGGGGGGGCGGGCACATCCCGAACAATTGGGGCTGATCGAAGGGGGCGGGGACAGATACCCATGGCACCTACAGTAGGCCAAGTATTCTCAGGCGCTGGCTGCGGGGCAGTCGGCCTTTTGAACCGAGGACTCGCGCGCCCCGCTGGGACTCAGTAACGCTGCACTCGAGTTTAAGCTGCCCGTGCGATGTTGGGCGCCATTTTGGCGCGCGAGGATGCAACGGCAACTCGACGCCTGGTTTTTTAGCGCCCAGGCCCGCGCAACCGGTGACGGGCTGGTGACGGACCAGCGGCGGACCGGCGACAGACCGATGGCGGACCGATGACGGCTCATCGATGGGTCATCGATGACGTATCGATGATCCTAGGCCTCGGACCCTGTGTTTTTACACGGAAAGATCGATGACGTATTGACCGATGACGGACCGATGACCGATGACGCACCGATGACGGGCCCGATGGCAGAGGATTTTCAGAATTTCCGCGGTCCGGGCATGCGCGGGCTGGCATCGGCGCGCGCAGAGGGCTGGCACTCCTTCGGGGGAGGGTCTCGATCGCCTCGAGGTAGATGTCTGCAAGGTCCAGCTGGCGCGCTGGGCGGGCGGGCGCGCGCGCGCACGGGTGATGGGGGAGATTGGTATCAGACGGGGGGGGCGGCAGGAGGAGGAGGAGGAGGGTTTTTGCCCGCAGACAGGCGCGACTGCTCGAGCTTGCAATTGCGCGCACCTATGAGCAGGAAGCGCACCATATCGCCTCCCATACCGCCTCATGTGCAGGCCGAGTCTGGTCAACAGTTCCTCGCCGAGCTCCAGCGCCTCTTCTGCGTTGGGAACATCACTGCAAAGAGCTTCTGCGAGCTCGCTTACCACTCTAGCAGGGCTGGCGCCGCGGGCGCCAAGGGATGGGGGCTTGCCCCTCAGCCAGCTAATCGCACGGGGCATTACAGTCGACACATTGAGAGGAAAATATCTGATATGGGGATCGACACGGTTCATCCAGTATCATTGGATATGCCATGTAATGTTCGAAGGTCGCGGAGCCGATCTGTTGTGCAAATTCCTGTTCGCCCGTGCCACGACTTGCTGGCGTCTGAACTGAAGTCGCAGCTGACCCAATTCTCTATGCACCAGCAGGTGCGATCGACGAATTGGCCTCCTGTTCACGTGAACCACAAGGTCGTTGTTGGCGCTCGGCCTGATGAGCTAGTGGTGCCACTAGGGATATTCGTCGACGCGGCCCAGTATGGAGGGGCTGCTGCGGCTGGGCGGAGCAAGTCTATATTAGTCATGCCAGTGATCAATATGTGCACGCAGCGGCGCCACGTGGGCGTCGTGTTTCGCAAGCGCGCGGCATGTCGCTGCGGTTGCAAGGGGTACTGCTCGTACGCTAGGCTGTTCACTTTCTTGAGCTGGTCGATCGACGCGCTTGCAACTGGCGCGCGCCCGTCGCTCGACTGGGACCTCAGGCGCTGGACTGACGCCGAGACATCTCGGCGAAACCTCGGTGGCACAGACCTGGGTTTCAAGGGCGCCGTGTGTTATGTCATGGCAGACTGTGCAGGCTTGGCGCAGTTTTTCGGGGTGCCCACGTGGAAGTCGCACATGCACGGCTGCCCCCTCTGCGACGCCACGGTCGCGAACACGCACAAATACAGGGTGGCGTTTCAATCGCGCGGAGAGCCGCGCGCCATCCCCACGCAGATAGTGGACATATGGAATGATGGAGGATGATGTCGAATGGTGGAAGAGGGGGAGTGATGAGGAATCCGTGCCCATGCGCGCGCAGCGCGCGCAACCGTGGGCGCGCGCACGCATGTATGCACTGAAACGCGCACCGTGCACGCGTGGCATTCATATTCTCAGCCTCTTTCTTCTTCGCCCCTCTCGTCGATCACGCTGCATATCCCCGCTGCCCCCTCCCTCCCCGCCATCTGCCCCGCATCCCCAATTGCCTCATCCTCTTCCTTCCGCCTTATCCTCCTCCTCGGCCTCGTCCTTCCTCCGTTCCCCGCATTCCCCCATGTCCTCGCCCGCCTTCCTCCAAACTGAAACAGCGAACGCTGCGAGCCTCCTCGAAGATGAAGCCGATGGCCCCTGGGTTGATCACAGCGTCGACGACCGCCTGGATGCGACGAGGCAGGCGGAAGTTTGGGTCCATGTCGAATCAGACATCGAACGAGCTAGGTTGTGGGAACATACTGGCATGGAATATGATAAACGCACAAAAAAAAACGGTAGAGGCCTAACAGTTGGGACGGCAATGCCCGCGCTCAATAGAGCCAGCTCGCCTCTCGAACCAGGTGGTCGCCTTCTCCCCCGGAGGGGGCTGGAAGATGTGGGCGCATGTGCTGTGGTGGAGCCCCCGTGTAGGCTTTGCTGTATACGACCTTCCAGACTGACCCTAACTACGCACCCTAATCCACTATGGGAATCTGTTCACGCGGGACTCAGCATAGTCGAGAATTTCGCTGTAGACTTCCTCCGCACAGTTGCACTAGGAGTTATGGGTCCGGTGGTCTGTTCAGCGATATGGGGGCTGCTGCTTTCAGACGTGTTTTGCCCCCGCGGATCGGCCCAGGAGCATCGATTTTCTATAGGGATAGGTCGATTGAGCGTTGAGCTGGACGCATGGTACACGGCTGAAAAGAGCAGTGGCCGATCGCCAAATGAACTCGATCAACTAGCCGCTGTTATGTTTGGGAAGCCGACGGTGCACGCTATAAAGATTAAAGCTGCTGAGTGTGTCGATTTGTTTCGATGGCGCGCGTGCTCTCTGCTTCCCAAGTATTCTGGCCGCTTCGCTCGGGGTGCGAAGCTGCGGACTTGCGCTCAGGCATTGCACGACTGGTACGTCGAGTTATCCCAGTCGCCAGATGTGCCTTCTGGCGAAACATGCGAACGTCTGAAAAGATTGGCTCTCCGTCACCTCATTCTACTACGTTCTGCTGGAGCCCCCCGCAAGCCCAGACACCATTTATTCTGACACCTGACCGCAAGGATCTGCTGCTCGCTGTCTTGCTCTCTTCTGATATTCCCCTCGCCGCTCCCCCCCCCCGCTATCCCCCGCCCCCCCCCCCCCTCCCTCGTTCCCACTCCTCCCCTTGCCCCGTCCCCCGCCTCCCTCCCTCCCCATTCCATCCCCCCTCCCCTCGAGCTCCCCCCCCCCCCCCTGCGGGCGCGGCGTTGTTTTTTGTTTTTTTTTTTTTGTTTTGGGGGGGGGGGCTAGGGTCGGCGCGGCGGCGATGGCGGGGGCGGCGGGCAAGGGGCAGTGGGGCGGGTCGGGGGGTCAGATAAAGGAAAGAGAGGGGGCTGGTGAGCAAGGGGCCATGGAGTAGGTCAGTCATCGATCACCCATGCGTCATCGACGCAGCCTCGATGACGCATGGAGGGAGGGGGCGGCGACGGGGGAGGGGGGATAGGGATGGGGGAGTAGGAATGGGAGGGATGCGCCATGCAGCGGGCGGGACGAGGGAATGGTGGAAGGATCAGGGGAGAGAACCTAGTTGCGCCGCCCGGGGGCCACGTCGGCGCCGCCTGGGGGGGGCACGTCGCAGTCCTCGACGCTTGCCTCCGCGCGCGATGGGGGGATCTCGAGGGGGGATTGAGTCGCTGCTGCTGCTGCTTCTGCTGCCCTCCCCGTGTCTCCTCATGCCCCATCCACCCCACCTCGTCTGATCATGCCCCGTAGCCCCAACGCTTGACTGTCATGGCAGCGACGCCGTCGTCGATGACGACGTCGACTACGTCGTCGTCGCCGTCGCCATCGACGAGGAGGGTAGCTGTCGACATCGACGATGTCCTCGTCGACGGCGACGACGATTTCGACGACGTCGACAGCGACAGCGTCGACGTCGACGACGACGTCGCGCCCCTCCGCCCACCCCCTGACCATTCCCCTTGCTCGCCCCCATCGCCCACTTGAGCCCAATCTCGCCGCCGCCCCCCGCGCCCGAGGGTCCATCTAATGGGTCACCCTCGCCTGTGCGCTACGTGGAAGGACGAAACGTTGAACGCCCTCCTAGCCAATTTGGCTGAAGTTGCACACGCCGCGCAGTTCGAGCGCGGGGTATTTTTGCGGCTCGACCTTCAAGCAGCACTCGGGATTGGTGCCGCTAGGCCCGTGCGATGATGCGGATGCCTTTTTTGCTGGCTGTGTTGATTATTTCGGTGACTGCGTCGCCTGTCCCCCGCTGGGTCAACGAGCTTGCCGCGTCGAACCCAGACCCGACATATCGGGGGCAAGTGACATACGTGACTACTATGACGCATTCACTCCTACGCTCAGGCGCGCAGACTGTAACATGCAAATTCCGAGGCACCTGTGATTTCATAGATTGTTACACGTGTGAAAATCATTGACTGTCGCCGCGGCTGGATTCCCATGGCTGTCTGGTCGCAGGTGCCACTTGCATGATACAGTCTGCCCCCTCCCTCCCATAGGGCGCATCGTCAGAGACCTGGATTTCGCTCACATTTTCAGTGGGGAAGATGCCCCAGGCGCGGCCATGCGTCGCAAGTCCTATCGCACTGAAAAATTCGATATGCTCAATCACTGGTCGCAAGATATCGCCTCATGTTCTGGGATGCTGTGGTGCGCAATCATATGTTTCCGAGTTCGGCGCGGAGGGTTTGTGCATTTTGGTCCGGACTGCAGGAGTTTTTCATGGGTATCGCGATGGCATAGTGGTAGGTCTGATGACATCATTGGAAACGAGGCAGACTACCGCGTCGTGCTAGGCAACATCATGGTCTTGTTCCTTAGCTGGGTATGCACCCACTTACAGTGCCATCACGTTTTTTTTTTTTTTCGATTGAGCAACCTGCGTGCTCGATCTTCAAGCACCATCCTGCCTTCATAAGTTTAATGAGAAGGGCTTGCATGGTGCGCATTTGTACGCATCTAGGCGCGTTCGACAGGCGCTGCGACATCCCTAAAGCCGTGCGCATCTTTACTTGCGCTTCGCGCGACGGCCCACCTGCAACGTTTGTCGGGACTGATCCATAGCCTTGGCGGGGCACTCTACATGTGAAACTAGCGGAGGTTAATGCGCGAACCAATAGTCTCAGGATGTGCCCGCGCGCCCGCAACCCGCCATCGCGGGTGGCTGATGCGTCGGCGCCGATTGATCTAGCAGTCCGGTACCTTCGGCGCGGCAGGCCGCGCAAGCTGCAGGGGGCAGAGACTGGCGCCTGGACGAACCAGGTGCGGCCGAATGCACCAGGCAAGAAAGCCTGGGTGATTGGTGGCCCGACATTGAAGAAATCTGGCGCCTACCCGAAAGCTTTCGGCGAATGCATGGCGAGGCTGGCGATCTCGTTGCTGCGGTCGCGCTCGCCCCGACTGTTGTTAGAAGCTTGTTGGCGTGAGCGCTCGCTCGATCTGAGCCCCCATGGGGGTGATTTAAATTAAAGCTGCAGTGGAAGTGACCGCGACGCGTGCAAACACGCCGCGCCAGAAAGTGGAAAACCCGTCACACCTTTGTTCTGCGCCCTGAGCCGTTCTCCACCCCATTCCCCTCCTCGCTCTCTGGTCGCGGGGTTCGGGCCCGGCTGAGCGCGTCGTCGATGCATCGGTTGTCGTCGATGCGTTGCCGATGCTCGCCGATGCGCTGCCCCTTGTCTGGCGCTGCCCCCCGGAGGGGCGGGGGCAGGAGGGGGGGCGAAGGGGGCAGGGGGGGGGGGGCGGGGGCGTGAGGGGAGATGCAGATACTCGATAATCAACGCGAGACGACATGGCGAATCCAGCCGCGGCGATGAGAATCTAGCCGCGGCAAGTCCAGACGCGACGAGCATGCGAGAATAGATGCGGCGACGTGGCGAACCTAGCCGCGCGCTTTCACGCAAGCACTAAACTTGCAGACGAAACGAACATCACATCGCGAAACAACGCATAAAACTGAAACAGCATGGCCGAAACGACCAACGCATCAACTGAATCCGTAAACGTTTTGGCTCAAGCTGGACTCGACCCTGTCCTGGCGCCGCCCTCCCGAGGGCACCTGCCAAGCGCCCACTCCCGAGGGCACCTACCAGACGCGCCTACTTTCGCCATGGATCTCTTTGTTGCCAACAACGTGCAGGCCGTGAAGAAGATCCAGGCTTTCTTTGGTGATCTCAACGGTGGCTGCTGGGCGCCCTGCGTGTCCCCAGTCGGTGCCAACCTGTCGCGGCTGCAGGGGGTCGAGGTGGTGGCGCTCAAGAAGAGCATCAAGGAGGACTACTCGTTCTACAGTGACAAGGACTTATGCGTCTACAGGTTGCGCACCCCGTGGGACGTTCCTGGGGGGCGTTCGTGGCACGCTCCTGGGGTGCCAATGCCGACTGCGGGCGACGTGGACTACTGCCTGTGGGACGAGTTCGTGATCAACAGCGGCATCAGCGTCTTCATCTCGCTCACCGACCTGCAGCCTAAAGGTCTGGACACGCCGACCTCCCACGCGTGCTCGGAGTTCGTCGTCGGCGTGAGCACCCCGCCTTGTCTGTACTTCAACGTGAAGGTCCAGGACACAGGCAAGCGGCTGGACCCACCAGTGGCAGTCCCCAACCCCGCCGCAGCTGGCGACGATCGCCCCGTGTTGGTTCGCGACCTCAAGATGTGCATCGCGTCGTCGATGGCGTTGGTGGGCGGGCATGCCCGCGCCGCGGGCATGCGCATCTTTCGGCGCTCGAAGGGCTTCTGCCATGGGAACCCCCTCGGGGGCAACTACGGCGCGTACAACAACCTGTGGTACATTGTGATTCTGGATAAGGCGCACGAGCCCATCTACGAGGACGACGGCGAGTTCGCCCACGACAAGCTGGACATGGGCTGGAACGCCGCCCACGAGAGCGACTTCGACCATGACAAGGGTGATGGCCCCATCTGAGCGGATTTTTTAGAGACGACAGCGCTTTCTCTTCTGTAGTCTTCTGACGGCGCTCCGTGGGCGAGATCATGCTCGCGGCAAGGGTGCATCGCAAGTGTTATATCTTCGCACGCCGCGCGGGCGCAGAGATCAGTTGCACGGGGCGCGTGCGTCGGCGTGCCGACGCCAGTGTCTTGTCTGGAGCGCGAGTCCGCGGCCCCCCTACTGCCATGCCGGTCCTCGCCCGAGAATCTAATCCCAGCCGCTGGAATCTGCCGCCCCCCCCCCATATGGCAAGGAGGATGGGAGGCAGGGGCAGGGGCCCCGTCCAGGTGTCCAGGAGTCTTGGGGGGGGGGGGGGGGGCAGCCATGAGTCCAGGGGGGCAGCGGCAGCCCGCGTCTGGTCGGTCGGTCGGCGCAGCACGCCATGATTGGGGTCGCGGCGGGTTCGCGAATGGGAGCATACCGCCATTAACGAGGTGGGCGATGTCGCAACGCATAGCGATGTCGATGCTGCTGATGATGATGATGCTGATGAGGATGAGGATGAGGATGAGGATGATGATGATGATGATGGTGGTGAGGATGATGACGATGATGACGATGATGATGATGCTGTTGATGATGATGTTGATGATGATGTAGCCACTTTGGCTCGAATGATCGGCGCCCTCAGCTTACTGACGTCCCGCCACAACCTTGCGGCTGCCAGGAGAGGCACCATGGCCTACACGTTCATTCCGACAATCATGCCGATCGCGGCACATGCGAGGCCAGAGTGGCGGATGCACATACTGTCGAGACCGCATGTGTACGACGCGGGCACGGTGCAGCGGGCTCAGTGCGGCGTCTTGAACGCACCGCCTGAGTTGGACCCTGACGAGCGGGTTTGCCCAGACATTGGCGACGAGAGCTCTGCCGACGAGGACGGCTACGAGGTGCCACCGTCGCGCGAGGACGAGCTCAGCTGCCGCGGCCACGCCCGCGAGGACGCCTACATGCTGACTGACGACGTCGTCGCCTCCGCCGACGCCGCGCGCGAGGAGGACGGCGAGACGGTCGACGAGGTCAAGACCGACGAGAAGGACGACGCGGAGGTCGACGAGGCCACGATCGACGAGAAGGGCGACGCGGAGGTCGACGAGGCCAAGATCGACGAGACGGGCGACGCGGAGGTCGACGAGGGCACGACCGACATCAACAGCGAGATTGGCGACGATCGCATGATAGACGTGGCGCTCGGCGACGAGCGCGGCGAGGACTCAGACTCCAACCTGACGCGCGACTCGGACTCGGACCTGCAGCGCGCGGAGTCGCTCGACCTCTCAGTCGACGGTGAGCACGAGCCCACTGTGCGCAAAGAGCCGCCCCAGGACGAGAGCACGTACGAGGGGCGCGGGCATGTTACAGTCGCGTCGACGGCGGTGCGTCATCGATGCGTCGTCGATGACGCATCGATGACGTCGGTGCGTCATCGATGCGTCATCGATGACGCATCGATGACGCCTCGCTGACCGGTTGGTTGGCCCCTCGTCGCCGCGGCTGGACTCGACGTAACCATTGGGCGGGGGATATCATGAGATGCGAGGGAGACGGCAGTGGCAGTAGCAATGGTGATGGCGATGAAGAGCGGCGCCGAGAGGGGGGGAGGTGGCAGACATGATGATGATGATGATGATGATGATGATGGTAGGCTGGGGGGATGACAGTGGTGAGCAAGAGGGGGGAGGGGTGAGGAGGGAGGAGGACGCGCTCCCCCCCGAGGAGAGCTGAGTTGGCGCTGGACGGCCAGACGACGACCACCACGACGACCACGACGATGACGACCACGACGATAGCGACCACGACGATGACAACCACGACGCGGCGGCGGGGTCGCGGCGCGTCTTCGGAGGCGCCACGACCTCTGAGTCGCCCTTCTCGATCGCTCGAGCCAGGAGGCGGAATGGCGGCGACGCTCCACCCTTTCTGTCTCCCTCTCTCGCCCTCTCTCTCGCCCCCCCCCTCTCCCTCTCTCTCGCGGCCTCTCTCTCTCTCTCTCTCTCTCTCTCTCTCTCTCTCTCTCTCTCTTCTCTCTCTCTCTCTCTCTCTCTCTCTCTCTCTCTCTCTCTCTCTCTTTATATCTCTCTCTCTCTCTCTCTCTCTCTCTCTCACGCTTAGGCGTCTCTACGCTCCCCGCCCTCTCTCGCTCTCCCATTCTCTCTCTCTCTCTCTCTCTCTCTCTCTCTCTCTCCCTCTCTCTCTCTCTCTCTCTCTCTCTCTCTCTCTCTCTCTCTCTCTCTCTCTCTCTCTCTCTCTCTCTCTCTCTCTCTCTCTCTCCTCCTTCCCTACACGGGCTCAATGGCTACAATATCTCTCTCACGCTACCTCTCCCCCCCCCTCTCTCTCCCCCTCTCTCTCTCCCCATCTCTCCCCCATCTCTCCCCCATCTCTCCCCGCGCTCTTGCTCCTCTTGCTCCTCCTCCTCCCCCTCCTCTTCCTCCTCATCCTCCCTCCTCCTGCTCCACCTCCTCCTCGTCATCCCTTTCCTCGTCGTCGTCGTGCCTCCTCTTTTTCGTTGTCGTCGTCGTCGTCGTCGTCGGCGTCCTCTCTTTCCCCGAACACAAGTTTTTCTTGTGACAGCTACAGTTTTAAGGTTGTTAGCGCGCACGCACTGCACGCTCACTTCTGTTCATAACATGCCAATCTTAGTATATCACGCCAAGTCTTATCATAACGCTCCAACTCTTATTATAACACTCAAGTCTTCTTTTAAGACTTGAGTGCTCAAGATATACTCCACCGCTTAGTTCAACAATCCTTGGACCTCTGGGACTGTATAAGTTCCCCACCCATCGGGCGGCAGGGCGGCGTCGGCCGCATGGCCGCCGCGGGGCCGTCAGCGGCTCCGCGGCAAAATGTTGGGGCCTCAAGAGCAGGCTTGGGGTGGTGATGGCGATGGTGGCGGTAGCGGCGGTGGCGATGGCGGTGGCGATGGTGATGGCGGTGTTGATGCAGGCGGTGGTGATGGTGATCGTGATGGCGCTGTTTGCGTATTTTTTGGTGATGGTGATGATGCTTGATTATAATGATAAGGCGTGGCAGTAATATACCTATCATGGTTATACGGTTGATTGTTGCTGCTGGCGGTGGTGATGAGGAGAATGATAATCAAAGATGCTGGTGATGATGGTGGTGGCAGACGTCATGGCGATGGTAATGCTGATGGTGCTGGATGTGGTGATGATGATAGATTGGTGAAGGTGGTCATGAGTTGGTGGGGATTTTGGTGAGGACGACGGTGGCGCATGGCGGTGGCGATGGCGATGCTCCGACGATCGCTCGCGCCGTCGGTCTCCTACAGTCGCGTCGGTGCCAGTGCGGCCGCCACTGCGGCCTGTTGCTCCCTGGTCGGCGCCCTCAAAGTATCCTTGGCGGTGGTTATAGGCGCGCATGCATCTCCTGGAATACTCATCCTCTAGCTCCTCCGGCGACCAGTCGCTGACGGCGGAGTCCACGTCGTCGTGGCGTGGTCTTGGAATGCCCTGCGAGTCGACGTCCACGCCCCCGCCGTCTTGGAGCGCCTGATGGTAGCCCGACCATAAGCTCAGCTGTCTTTCGTAGTAGCGGGAGGCTGGGCTCTGAGGGTCGTTCGCCATGGTGGCTAAGATGCTCCATGCGGCCTCGTGCGCATCAAACCCATACGTCTCCCATTCCGCAACCCCTGCGGCAGTCATGGCGCCGCCCCTTACGGCCAGGCGCGCCGCTACGGCCATGCGACCCTGCGCCGCTGGCGTCCTCACGCAGGCCATGCGCATGAACTCGATGTCCACCGCATTGTGCCACGCAACCTGAGCTTCTTGCAGTCGTTGCTTGGCATGGAGCGCGCGCTGCCTTGCATGCATCAGTACACCTGTCGCGCGGGCCATCCCCGCGCGACCGATAGGCGAGCGCATCTCGCGCAAGGCGCGCGCGCACGGCCCAGGCGGCAAGCCGTCGTGCGACCAGTAAGGCGTTCGGCCATCTTGGTTGGCGTGGAAAGCCTCGCGGTCGCGCGTGGTCTCCCACCACTGCGCCCAGCGCCCGCCATCGATGAACCCGTGCCCCAGCGATGCGGCTTCCCGCTCCGATTCCGCGGCCTCGATTACGCTTGCCACTTAGGACCCCCCCCCCCCCCCCAGTCTCGTACATCGTCGAACTCTTGAGCCGCCGCTGCGGCATCGAGCGTGCTCTGGCGCCCGCCACTGCGGACATTCCAGGCCAAACATCTCGTTGAAGCTGTGGTGACGACCAACCGCCTCGCGAGCATTTCGCCCAAATCGGCCCCGTCCACAAGGAAGATGTTGTAGACATCTCCTGTGCGGCCCTCGACGCGCGCGGCCGCCAGGAAACGAGCCAGGCGCTTGCGGTCGATGTAATCTGAGCCGTAGATCGAGGCCTCGCGGCAGCATGTATCGCAAATGGGGCCCATTCCACATGCCAGCGTCGCGTCAGGAACGTGGAATGGGACAGCATGCTCGCGGTCGCAGTAGAAGCACATGCTGTCGTCGGGCACGCTGCCCATGTGTCTTTGCCAGCAGGCAGCTTCGGCTGCGGTCCGCCACTGCAGGCCCCTCTTGGAGGCGACCGCCCGGCCGCTGAGCGCGGGCGCGCGGTGGCGCGGTGGCGCAGTTGGACTGGTAACGGCTGCGTGCACACAATTTCACACATGAAACGACGTATTCATGATAGTGGTACATATGTGTGTACACGATGACAATAATTGTGACAGGTCTGCTCATGTGTATGTGACCTCGTATATGTATATATAAACATATACATATATATATACATACATATATATGTGTGTGACTACACATAATTATGTAATGGTCGTCAACACATGTACATACTTATCATCGTCTACGGTGTAACTACCGAAGCATGTGATCATACACCACCATTAATTAGTCTACCAGATACCTTTCGGGCAGTGATGACAGCGACAAAGGCGACGACAGGATATGTTTTTTCCCCCAGCTGAGTCGCGCCACTCTAAGCGCTCTGGCCCGAGCCCGCCCCTTGGCGCCAGCCGCCACTGCGGCTATTCTTCTCCTGCTGCGCCCTCCTCCAGTTGCGCCGCTGCTCGCTCGCAGTCTGCCTCGATCCACGTCCCTGGCGGCCGTGACCTATGAAGACCATGTTCTGGTGAATGCCGTGGAGCCAGTGCGAGACGAAGGTGTCGTCCCTGAGCCGCTTGGAGGCCATCTTCCCCAGGTTCGGAAGCGGGCGCAAGTCGTCGTGCGTGTTCTGGAAGAAGTTCTGCCTTGTCTCCGTCAACCTTGCGGTGCGGTGTGCCTCGATTGGACCCTCTGGATGCGCGCCCTCTTCGAGCTGTTCGAGCGCCTCGGTGTCAACAGTACGCCACTGCGTACTCACCATCGGCGCGTCGCCCCACTGCGGCAGGAAGCTGCAACTGAAATGCTCGAGCCAACTGCTTCCGAACTCGATCGGGGCCCCTGGGGCGACAGGCTGGAGCCACTCTGGCACCACCGCCGCCACCTGCCCATCTTCCTCTCCGTAGACGGGGTGCTGCGGGTCGTGCGTGCCGAGCACGAGTGCAAAATTGCGGTGGATGGCATAGTCAAACACGCCAGGCCCCCAATTCGCGCGGAAGACGGCGTGGAAGGGCTTGTCCCCCGCGGCGAGGCCGCAACTGCAGCCTATGCGATGCAAGGTGCTGTGGTCGCAGTCGAAGAACCCAGTGAAAATGCGCACACTGCAGCGCAGCAGGTCCTCGATAATGTCGGCGCAGAACGTGCCGGACCACGTGGAATGAAGGCCGTGGCGGTGGCCGTCGCTACGGCCACGGGCGAACCTGAAGCGGGCGGGCACGGCCATTCTGAACTGCGCGCCAGGGTTTGGGCTGGATTCGCGCAGCGCGACGTCGATGATTGTCATGGCGTGCGTGTCGTCTGTGGCGCACGTGCCGTCCTGCTGCGTAACCTCCAACGTCTCGGTCTAGCAGCTCCCAGTAGTTGTCGTCTGCTCGTCTTGTCTTGGTCGTTGCCACCTCCGCCGCTGCAAGCTCCACTTGTACTTTCAGTGCTGCGTCCCTACGCAACACTTTCACCGCTTCCGCGTCACTCTGCGGGTGGTCCAGGAGCAGCGCGCCCCAGATCAGCACGAGGATGTTGGCTGGGCTCTCGAGCAGTTTTTCGATATCTTCCACTGCGGCCCTGGCCGTCACAACGGCCGTGAGCAGGGTGAACACTGGGTCCGCAGGGACTCGCCGATGCGGACTCCGATCCGGTGCTCGCCACCCGTTTCGGCGCGGGTGGTGCGCAGGGCTTCGGCGTCGCGTGCAGTAGGGCTTCGTAGTTCGGGGGTTCGTCAGGCTGCCGCAGCCCTGTGTTTGCCTGCGGTTCCAAGCGTGCCCTCTCCTTTGGTGGCTCGCTCGTCCTGGAGATGCCGCGGCGGGTTGTCAGGCTGCCGCGGCAGCAAGTGTACCTTCGGAACCTGCGTTTGCTGGGAAGGCGCACGTTTCGCCCTCGGCACAAGCTGCGCCTTTGGTTCCCTGGGGGCCGCCACTGCGGCCTTGGGGGGCGGCGCGGGGCTGACGGAAGGAACTGCGCGGGAGATGGCGCGCGGGGCCGAAGGGGGTCTTGCTTTTGAAGGAGGAGTCGATACGTCGTCTGAGTCGTTCAAATTCACAGCCCCTTGGGTTTTGCTTTGGGTGGCGGCTTTGGAAAAGCCTGCATCAGCATTGTTGCCGCTTGCTTCGCCCCTGCCGCCTTCTCGGCAAACTCGATCGCGAGGGTCGCCGTCGCAGGCGCGCCTCCCGCCTTCGACCATGCGGTAGGAGGTGCGCCCCCCCCCCTTCGAGACCCCAGGTGAATCTGGCACAGTTTCGCTGGGCGAGCCAGACGAGTCACTCGTAGTCGAGCTTTCGTCGGGGGCGGCCTTTGGGGGTGAACGCAGAACTGCGTTTCCGAAAGCTCTCGCGCCTGGGGCTTTGCTGGAGGCCGCCGCTGCAGCCTGGGCCGCCACTGCAGCCTTGTTGCCTGAGGCGCCCCAGGGCACCATCGTTGATTCCGTTGGGCCCGCCCCTCGAGCCAAGGGGGGCCGCGCGGCCAGCGGCCAGCTGTTGGAGCCGCGCGCGCGGTCGAGGTGGGGGCAGGACAGGCAAGATGGCAGACGCCATCGTTAATTATCATCATTGTCATCACCGATGTCATCGGAGTCGATATCGCCAACGCCATCACCAACGTCATCGTGGTCACCATCGTCATCATCAGTATCACCATCGTCATCGTTAATTATCATCATCGTCATTTATGAACACCATCGTCCTCATCATCGCCATCGTTTCATCGTCATCATCATCACCAACGTCATCGTGGTCGTTGTTATCTGATGGCGGCGAAGATGATGGCGGCGATGTTGGCACGAAGTAATTCGCTGACGCGGCTTAATTCGTCGAAAAGCTTCCGAAAAAAGGCAGCGGCGGAAGCTGGCCTGCGATTCCTACAGCTGGCGGCCGCCACTGCGGCCTACGCTGCCACCTTATCACTGGTTGCGGCACGACTGGTAGCCCAAGTCGCCTGGAGACATCCCGTTGCCGCGCTCTCTGTCGAACCTGCCAGTCCCCGCCCTGTCGACGTGCTTGTAGTACTTGTACGTGCCAGCGCCATTACTGCCGCCGCAGCCATCCCTGGGTGGAGGCACGGTAGATGCGTGCGGGTCCGCCTCGCGCAGGTCGAATTTCTTGGTTTTCCAGTTTGGGTAGGAGCGGACAACCGACAAGTCCTTGCGGTAGACCACGAAGTCGTCGTTGTCCTGGTGTTCGCCGCGTTTGTCGCCCTGTGGTGCCAGGGGGCGAAGCAGCGCTGGTGGTCGTAGCTTTTGGGGCGGGCGGACACCACGGACCGAAGGGGGCCGCCGCTGCAGTCATCAGGCCCGTTGACCACCTGCGCCTTAGTTGCTGGACCCATCTGAGCGAACATCTCCAGCCAGCTCCACGGGACTTCCTCGCCGTCCCAGAAGTCGTGGTGCATGTTGAGTTGTCCTTTCTTCTTAGGAGGTTTCCAGATTTTGCCGATCTGCACGGTTGCCTCACAGACGACATCTCCTCCTGCGGTTCCGGCCACACGGCGCAACCACTTCAGCGCAGCGTTGCGCTGGCGGTATGAGGCCGTGATCGGGCGACTTTCGAAAACACATAGGTCGACCGCCCTTGCGGGCGCCGCCGCTGCGGCGGCACTCTCTTGCCCGACCTCGGCGACAGGGGCTCTGTCTCGCCAGCGCTCCCTGAACATCTCTGCGGGCGGTGGGGGGTTCCCAGAGACGCAACTGCATTCGGCGGGGCGGCGGGGCTGCGTCGCGCTTAGGAGTGGCAACTGGGGGGGAGGGGGGGCTGGCGGCTGCGGTCCTGCCGTTGGCGGCGGCGCTGCCGCTGCTGGTTCGAGGGTGGATGTCCAGCGGCTTGAGGGGCCGTCCGTGGACGACGGGCGGGCCGCCACTGCGGCCTGGACTGGACTGGCCTGGCGGCGTCGAAGTCCGCGGTCGTCTTTCAGTTGTTCGAGCGGGCACTGGTTCGCTGCCCCACGAGCAAGCTCCTCCTCGCGCTCGGCCTCCTGCAGCGCAATCCACCAGTCTCGCGTCTCCCACCACCCGTTGTCCCAGCCCTTCCAGCTGTCTCAGCCGCTCCACGGGCCACCCCACCGCTGCCCCTCCCCGTGGCCGCCACTGCGGCCCTCTTGCGCCCAATCGCCCGAGTCCTCCTCGGCCGCCACTGCGGCCTCCTGGCCGCCACTGCGGCCTGCGTGCGCCATGGGCGCGGGGTTTCCGCCGCCATCTCGCTGCCCTCGGCCACGGAGGGGAGGTCTGGGCCGAGTGGCCGCGGGCGCCTAGCGGACAGGGGCCCCGGGCGCCGACTGCGGTCCGCGTGGGCCTCGGCGAGCGCCGCGCGGGGGTCCGCCGCGGAGCTCGTGGCTCGAGCTTGCTCGGTGAGGAAAAGCTACAGGCAAGAGGAAGATAAAGAAAACAGAAGACGGGAAGATATGGGAAGACGGAGCGAGGAGGCGAGAACCGAAATAAGAAGAGAGTCAGGGAGAGAGAGAGAGAGAGGGAGAGAGAGAGAGAGAGAAAAAGAGATAGAGAGAGAGAGAGAGTCAGAAAGAGAGAGTGCGTGAAAGACAGAAGGGGCAGATAGAGAGATGAGAAGCAAACATAGTTATAGAGAAAGAAAGAGAGAGAAAGAGAGAGAGAGAGAGAGCGAAAGAGAGAGAGAGAGAGAAACAAACAAACACAAACAACGGAAACACATATGAAACCAAACGGGGTGAAATGCGTCACCGCGAAGATACTGTCACGAAGCTACCACATGTTTAGTATATTTCTGGACGCTGAGAAGCAAACGGAAGTGCGCATACGAGACACACGAAAATGCGCAAACGAACAACACATCGAAACATAATGTACAAAAAATTAAACACTATTGAGAATGAGACAGACAGGCCGAGACAGAGAGACAGAAACAGAGAGACAATGGTCAGATCTCAAAGAAAACATACTTTTTCAAATACCGAGGGTTGGGGGTGCAGAGCCCCAGGAGCGCAGCAACTCCTCTTAGAGGAGTTGCAGAATTCCCAGGGGGCTGCGCTTAAAAATTGAAATTATTGTTTTTGTTTTTCATTAGGGCTTTTGGATTACCAAACAATGTTCTAAAAACTTTGTGTGGTTCCCACGAATGTTCTTAGAACATTTCTGGCGGAGTCTGTCTTGTTTGAGTACATCGGCTTTATGTTCCAAGAACATTTTTGGGTTTCAGAACATTCCGTGGTAGGACAACAGGAATGCCGGGACGGTCGGTCCCTGCTCAACAGAGGCTTTCATGATCCCGTGTCGGGGCGCGGCGGATCGACTAGACGTAAGAGTGACCTCTCGCCGGCGTGGCCTTTGGTGCGGGCACGGGTGGGTCCCCAGACGGCTAATAAAACGAGGCAGTAGCAGCTGCTTGCGCGCCCAGGTTTGGTCCCCCCGCGGCCCCCACAAAAAGTCGCGCACCAGAGGTCACTCTTTCCCAGGGTCACTCTTGCGAGCAGTCGAGCGGAGAACTCCGTCGAGGCCCTCGCCTGCCCCCCCCCCCCCCGGGTGCGGGTGGCGACCCGAACCTCTGCAAGCCACGGCCTTCGGAGTCGCCGACCGGAGTCTGCCTGCTCCCTTCGTTTCCCCCTTCGCAGGGTGCAGTCGGCCTCGATCAGTAGGTCGACCCTTCCCAATCCAGGGTGCCCCTGCGTCCCGTGTCTCGCGACCCGTGCCTTCGACACTCCTGTGGCAGCGTGGCCCTCGGGAAGGCCTCGCGTCCTCTCGCGCGCCCTGCCCAATCATGCCCGCCTGCAGGGCTCCGACGTGCGACAGGGCTCCCGACCCGCCTCGCACACCCCGCGCGCCGCGGCCACCGGGCCCGGAGAGCGCGCCTCGGTGCCCCCCACGGGCTCCCGCCCCTCGTCCTCGACGGAGGCCGGCTGCCTGCCGCGGCCGCCAGGGTCCGCGGAGTGCCAGCGGTTCCCCGGGGAGCCCGCCCCGCTCGGGTGCAGCCAGGACCCCAGGCAAGAAGGGCGCCCTCGAGGGCGCGGAGTTGTTCGCGCTTCGCGGTTCGGCTCCGATTCCTCCGCATCCTCTTTTTCTCTCTCCCCTGGGAGGCGGCGCGAGAGCGCGAAGTTATTCGCACTTCGCGCTTCGCGCAGCGCGAAGCGCGAAGTTGGGAGCCCTCGAGGTAAGACGGGGACCGGGTTAGTAGTGGGTCCCCGGAACCCCTAAATTGACCCGAATCACTAAACCAGGTCTGCCGTAGCTGGTGTTTTTCGGGTGACGGCAGTTCCGATTAGTAGAACAGGGCGGGGAGGGGCTTCCCCCCAGTACAAAATCACTAAACCAGGTTCCACTAAACCCAGTTCTGCCAACGCCTGACTCGCGTTCTCGGGTGGGGGGCGCGCTCGAAGCCCCAACAAAACAAGCAGCGGCGAAGTGTCCTGGCTCGCCTATAGGCCTACCGAACAATGTTCTAAGAACCCTGTTGTGGCTTCCACGGAATGTTCTTAGAACATTTCTAGCTGGGACCGTCTTGTTTTAACACATCGGGCTTACGTTCTAAGAACCGCATTTCTGTTCTTAGAATATTTCTGTGTTATGAGAACATGTCGTGGTAGTCCTATAGAAATGCCGGGACGGTCGGTCCTTGCTCAAACAAAAGTGTGTTTCCGATGTCCGCTGACCGAGGCTGCATGGCCGCAGGGGCGTCCAGCAGAGATGGGCCCTGCGGGCAGTCTCGTACGGCTGGCAGGCGCGCGCGCGCGCCCCCCTAGGACGTCTGCCCCCTGGACGCGCTTGGTTCCTCGCGACGGACGGGACACGTGCTGTGCTCGACAGGTGGTCTTCTGTCGCCTCAGCTGGCCGTCGCCGCGGGGCGTGTGGCACGCGGTGCGTCCGCGCTGCGCAGGAGGAGAGCGAGGTTTGGAGAAGGATGAGGAGGGAGAGGAGGAGGAGGAGGAGGAGGAGGAGGAGGAGGAGGACGAGCAGCAATGTTTTTCCTCTCGACGCGACACTCTCGCTCTTCATGTCTGATCAACGACAAAAATGAGGACAAGGAAGAGGAAGAGGAGGAGGAAGAGGGGAATCTTGGAGGAGGGAGAGCAGGAAACTCGCACGTCCCCTGCCCGGGGACCGGCGGATCTTCGAGAAGCCGCCTGGCCCGAAGTACCAGGGCGGGCCGTCGGGGCGAAAGGAGCGCCGCTTAGCGTCGCCAGACGGAGATCTAGAGAAACGCCCGCTGTGTCGCGTGAATATGGAATGATTGTTTTTGTTGTGTATGTGTTGTCTGGTTGTGTGTTTTGTGAAGATGGAGTTGTTTGTTGTATTGTGTTGTGTTGTGCTGTGTGCATGTTGACCGCTGTGTTTTTGCTCCCCCTCTCGCGCCGCCCCTGGAGAGTGGCCTCCTCCGCCTCCTCCTCCTCCCAGGCGGAAAGAGGTGTGAATAAGTCGGAGGCGCCGCACAATGCGATAGTAGTTTGTCTGGTCGTCAACGTTCTTTCATGTTTTATAGGCGGCCTACCTGCTTCGAAGAAACATTGACCGTCGTGAAACGTTAGGAGGCAATGCTTGGGAAGTGCGTTCCGCCACGAGCGAGCAAGGGGGCACGCCAATTGTTATTGGGGTTGTTTTGTGGTCGTACTGCGCATGGCTAAATTATGTGATCGACAGTCTTGTATTGAGGTAGGATATTGGCTAGTCGAACCGACGAGTGCGAATTTGTTAAAATGGAGAGAGAGAGAGAGAGAGAGGGAGAGAGAGAGAGAGGAAGACACAACAAAGAAATGAGCAGGCAAGTGACCACGCATGCACACAGGCGTGGTCACGTGCCTACCCCTCTCTGAGAGCTAAGAGGGCTTCAGAGAAGAAGCCGACAGCACAGGGTAGACCAGCTTCCTTTCCACGGCTCTCGGGCTGGCATCCCCGCAGCGCCTCCTGTCAAGTCGTAGCTTGTCCCTGAAGCGTTTTCCTACGCGTTCCCAATACGTTTGCCGCAAGCGTTTCCGCACCTCTCTCGCAGCTTTTCCTCGGCTCCTGCGAAGCTCTCTTCTCGAGCTTGCAAGCTCCCCAGACATCCTTTCCAGCGTCCTTGCAAGCGTCTCCCACGAGCGTTGCACGCGCTTTGGGTTGCTCCGCTATCCGGATTTTGGACGCCACACGTACATTTGCATATCCGGGTGCCCCCCCCCCCCCCCAAAGCGGGACCCTCTGGATCCTCGGTCCCCATGGACCTTATGGGCGATTTTGCCGAGGGACCCCGGGACTGCTGGGCATCCTGGACGCTCCTGCAGGGCAGGGCCTGCGCGGCCGCCGGGCCCGACGCGGCCTGGTGGGCGGCCCAGCGGCCCCGCGAGAGCCCCCAGCGGCCCCCGCCGACGACGGCCCAGAGAGCACCCCCGGGGGAGTCCGTAGCCGCTCTGGCTCAAGCTCTGCCTCGCTCGAGGCCGGTCGGGATCAGCCACTCGCAGCAGCCCGTCGCCCTGGCCCAGCGCCAGGTCGGAAGGGGCGGAGGCAGACAGATCTCTCCTCGGGCCATGTCTGCGACTGCGTTCGCCGTCCTGCTCGCCGCCTCTCTCCTGCAGACCTGCGCCTGCGACGACGCTCAGGCGCTGCGCGCGCTGGCTGCTCGCAAGCTGAAGGCGAGCATGCCGCCGTCGCCGCGCTCGGACGCCAGAGAGCTGCGCGAGGAGGTCGACCGCCGGCTCTCGGCACAGCCCTCGGAGGCGTGCCTGGCGGCCTGCCCGGGGCTGCAGACCTTGTACACCGACATCGCGGCGGCAGTCGCCCCGCTCGTGCCGTCCGGCCCGAGTGAGGGCGGGGAGTCGACCGCGGAGATGGCAGAGCTCATGGCGGGGGTCACGGAGATCTTCATCGGTGCCTTCTGCACGCACCGTCCTGCAGTCCAGTGCGTCGTGGACAATCCGGGCGCTTGCGACGCGGGGGCGGACGAGATCCTCGAGTTCGCCCCCCCAGACTGGACTGCCTGTGCGACGCCTGCCCCAGCGCCGCGCCAGCGCTTGCTCAGCTCACGGGGGCATTCGTGTCCGCTTTCGACACTGCCTCGGATTTCCCGGAGGGCGTCGGCACCACCACTGCTTTCCCAGGGGGCGTCGGCACCACGCAAGCGTTCGACCCCGAGAGCACGACCGACGTCGGCGACGTAGGGCCAGATGATCTGACGGATGGGCAGATGGAGATGATGTGTGCCATGTATCCTTTGTTCAGGTGTGCCATTGAGCAGCCGAGCCAGTGCGGGGGCGGCATCCTTCTCGGCGGCAGTGGCGACGTGCCAGACTTGACCACTGACGAGCTGGCCCAGCTGGAGGAGATGTGCCCGAGCGCGACGACGACGAGCGGCACCGACGGGGACGACGAGAACGACAACTCCTCTCCAGAGGAGGTCAGCAGTTGCGGGTCCATTAGCTTGGCATGGCTCTCAGCCTCGTTGCCGCTAGTGGTGTCTTTTCTACGATTCGAAGCAGCTCGATGATACGGATCGGTTCGCTGACATGACATCTGGCTCTTTGGCCATGATGCCTGGCGTGGCGAATTTCCACGCGCAGCCCAGAGCTTGACCATGGACTGACCTGGCAATGCCCAGCGCCAGCCGAGAGTGAGGCGGCATCCTGTTGTTTGTCCATCCTCCATCAACGGTGTGCCAGCCACACGCGCTGCAGCACCAGCCCTCTCCAACCCCATCGCCTCAGTGCGCACGCCGAGTTGGAACCGCTGGGGAAAGGAAGGAGCGGAGAACGCCTTGAGGCCATTGAAGTTGCGAGGCACCGGTTTCAGGCCATGGACATGCAAACGAAACACCTCCGAGAGACTTCCCGAACGCAAGCTGAAATTGTCATTCCCCGATGCCCCGAACAGTGCCTGCACTTAGGGTGTTTGATTTGTGTTATTGAGGATTTGGATGAGCGTGTCGGGGTATCGGCTGGTACCAGGTTGGTGCCGCCTCGTTGCCGCCTCGTGTGTTGGGTGGGTGTGTCGTGATTTCGGCTGGTGCCCGGTTGGTGTCGGCTCGTGCCGCTTCGTTTCCGCCTCGTGCTTTGGGTGGGTGTGTCGGGGTCTCTGCTGGTTCCCGGTTGGTGCCGCCTCGTTGCCCCTCCGTATGTTAGTTGGGTGGGTGTGTCGTGATTTCGGCTGGTGCCCGGTTGGTGTCGGTTCGTGCCGCCTCGTTTCCGCCTCGTGCTTTGGGTGGGTGTGTCGGAGTCTCTGCTGGTTCCCGGTTGGCCCCGCCTCGTTGGCGTTTCGTTGTTGCTTTGTTGCCGCGTCATTCTTGCCTCGTGAGCTGGGTGGGTGTGTCAAGGTTTTGGCTGGTGTCCAGTTGGTGCCCCTTTGTTGCCGCCTCGATACCGCCTCGTGCACTGGGTGGGTATGTCGGAGTTTCGGTCGGTGCTTGGTGCATTCCGCTTCGTTGTTGTCCGTAGGTGCTTGTAGATGGATGCATGTGTGATTGCATGTAGACGTGTGTCCTGCTACTTCTCTCCTCCCCTCCTCTCCCATTTCCCCCGCTGACCACTCAGCTTACACAGATATTGCACCGCATAACGTGCACCACATGCACTACACCACCCCCGTTACAACAAACTCATGTTGCTTTTCTCACATACTTTTCACTGCGAAACTTGTACCACGCATCTTGCTTGCGCAGCGCAACTTGCAACACATAGCTTACACCACGCAGATTGCACCGCGCAGGCACACATAGTTTTAAACACATAATTGGGCATGACCACATAGCTTGCGCCGCATGGGTTACCCAACATGGCCTGCACCACATAGTTTAAACCAGCTTACGCAAAACGTGCAACAACTTCTTGTTTGAGGTCCAGGTTTGCATGCATGTTATTTTCATTCATAGTTCTGGGTAATCAGCTTTCCGAGAGGTTTACGCAATTCCGCCGACCCCGAACAGAAGTCAGAGCTTGCGACGCTCGTGAATGTTATCGTGCAGTCTTCGAGGCAGCTGCGAACTGCCACTTTCGGAGTGCGTGCCGGTGATGGGCAATATGAGGGCGGAGGGGGGACGGAAGGAATGTAGGGGTGCACAGCACGGGGGCGAGGTGGGGGATAGGGGAGCAGACAGTAACGGAGGGACGAATAGGATGGGGAGGGAAGGCTTCGTGGAGGCCTTTGGCGGGGGCCTTGGGCAGCGTTTTGTCGGTGCCTCCTGGCGGGATCGGGGGGCCGTCTGGTAGCTTTGCGGGAGAATGATGGGGCCATCGGGTTGCCTGCGGCAAGTCCCGCCACCTTGCTAGCCCAGCACTCTGGTTGGGGTCTGATCGGATCGATGAGGATGATGACGATTATGTTGATGACGATACTCACGGGATGGTGGCGATGATGATGATGGCGTTCACGATGGTGGCGATGATGTTGACGGTGTTGGTGATGACGACGAGAGGATCATGATGAGGGAGGAAGATTGGTGTCGGCCGCGGGGAATAAACGAGACGATAACGATGTTGATAGTGGTGTTGTTGATAGTGGTGTTGGTGATGACGACGACGAAGATGGCGTTGGCGATGGGGATGAGGATGATGATGGTGGTGATGATGATAGTGATGGTAACGATGATGATGCTTATGATGAGTATGATGCTGTTGATGATGATGATGGTGACGATGATGAGGATGATGAGGATGATAAGGATGAGGATCAGGATCAGGATCAGGATCAGGATGAGGATGAGGAGGAGGAAGATGAGGATGAGGATAAGGATATGGTGATGATGAGGATCAGGATGATGCTGATGCTGATGCTGATGCTGTTGATGATGCTGATGCTGATGCTGATACTGATGCTGATGCTGATGCAGGGGGCGGAGGAGGAGGAAGAGGAGGAAGAAGAGGGAGAGGATGAAGATGAGGATGATGATGAGGATGAGGATTGCGATGAGGATGCGGATGGCGATGAGGATGAGGATGGCGATGAGGATGAGGATGAGGATGATGATGAGGGTGAGGATGAGGATGAGGATGATGATGCTGATGTTGATGATGACGACGACGATAATAGGATGGTGATGGTGATGGTGATGGTGATGATGATGATGAGGATGATGATGATGATGATGAGGATGATGGTGATGATGGTGATGATGAGGATGATGTTGTTGGTCATGATGATGACAGTGACGATGACGTTGACGATGATGATGACGATGACGATGACGATTATGATGATGATGAAGATGATGATGCTGATGCTGATGCTGATGATGATGATGATGCCCATGAGGATGAGGATGAGGATGATGATGATGATGATGATGATGGTGATGATGATGCTGATGATGCTGATGATGCTGATGATGCTGATGCTGCTGATGATGCTGATGAGGCTGATGAGGCTGTTGATGCTGCCGCTGCTGATGCCGCTGCTGATGCTGCCGCTGCTGCTGATGATGATGCTTATGCTGATGCTGATGCTGATGCTGGTGCTGGTGCTGGTGCTGGTGCTGATGCTGATGCTGGTGGTGGTGGTAATAATGGTGCTGGTGCTGGTGCTGGTGCTGGTGCTGGTGCTGGTGCTGGTGCTGGTGCTGGTGGTGGTGGTGGTGGTGGTGGCGGGCGCGGTGGTGGTGGTGGTGGTGGTGACCGTCGGCAGGACACCCAGTTGCGATTGCGGGCGCGGTTGCGGGCGCACGCGGCCCGAAAGGCGCTGCCCGATAACGGTTGCGGGTGCGGGCGCGGATGCCCACAGCCGAGACGAAGAACAAACAAAAAACAAACGCGGTGCCCGATGGCGGTCCGGAGCGCCGGCGACCCGAGATGTTCCCCCCGGTGGCGGTTATTGTTGCAGCGCGGGCGTCCCCGGCCCTGCAGCGACAGGGCCGGAAAACTCGTGGAGCCCGAGTTGCGCGCGCGCTTCTGGGAGCGCCCAAGCCATCAGACACTGCTTACGGGCCCCCCAGCAACCGCAGGAAGGTGGACAGACGAGGCTACGGCGCGGCGGAGGTGCCGCAAGCCATCCAAGACGGGATGGGGGGGGTGAGTAAGCAGCATGGAACGGCTAGGAGGCACAGACCAACCTAAAGACCCAAAGCCCGAAAGCCAGGAAGTCACTGCTGATGATGGTCATGCTGCTGATGTTGATGATGTTGATGATGATGATGTTGATGATGTTTATGATGGTGGTGATGATGATCGTAAGGTGGACGAGGACGAGGACAGTTAATGAGGAGGAAGACGATCAGCAGGATATCCGTAACATGGGTTTCTTTCGCCATCCCTTCTGGAAGGGCCACATGGACCTCACCTGAGTCGTTCTGAGTCGTTTTGGGGCTCCAAATGGGCAATCTCGGGAATCCCTGGGGGCTGTTTGAGAGAGTCTTGGGGCCCTTTGGGCCGTCTTGGGGCTATCTTGGGTCCCGGGTGGCTGTCTTGGAGGTCTCTCAGGGACGTCGTGGGGCTGTCTTGGGCTGTCCAGGGGTCGTCTTGGGTCGTTGCTGCGGTCCTGTGGGGCCAGCATGAGCGAGGTAGGATATTGGCTAGTCGAACCGACGAGTGCGAATTTGTTAAAATGGAGAGGGAGAGAGAAAGAGAGCGAGAGAAGGAGAGAGAGAGAGAGAAGGAGAGAGAGAGAGAGAGAGAAATAATAAACAAATAAATGAGCAGGCAGGTGACCACGCATGCACACAGGCGTGGTCACTTGCCTGCCCCTCTCTGAGAGCTGAGAGGGCTTCAGAGAAGAAGCCGACAGCACAGGGTAGACCAGCTTCCTTTCCACGGCTCTCGGGCAGGCATCCCTGAAGCGTTTTCCTACGCGTTCCCAATACGTTTGCCGCAAGCGTTTCCGCACCTCTCTCGCAGCTTTTCCTCGGCTCCTGCGAAGCTCTCTTCTCGAGCTTGCAAGCTCCCCAGACATCCTTTCCAGCGTCCTTGCAAGCGTCTCCCACGAGCGTTGCACGCGCTTTGGGTTGCTCCGCTATCCGGATTTTGGACGCCACACGTACATTTGCATATCCGGGTGCCCCCCCCCCCCAAAGCGGGACCCTCTGGATCCTCGGTCCCCATGGACCTTATGGGCGATTTTGCCGAGGGACCCCGGGACTGCTGGGCATCCTGGACGCTCCTGCAGGGCAGGGCCTGCGCGGCCGCCGGGCCCGACGCGGCCTGGTGGGCGGCCCAGCGGCCCCGCGAGAGCCCCCAGCGGCCCCCGCCGACGACGGCCCAGAGAGCACCCCCGGGGGAGTCCGTAGCCGCTCTGGCTCAAGCTCTGCCTCGCTCGAGGCCGGTCGGGATCAGCCACTCGCAGCAGCCCGTCGCCCTGGCCCAGCGCCAGGTCGGAAGGGGCGGAGGCAGACAGATCTCTCCTCGGGCCATGTCTGCGACTGCGTTCGCCGTCCTGCTCGCCGCCTCTCTCCTGCAGACCTGCGCCTGCGACGACGCTCAGGCGCTGCGCGCGCTGGCTGCTCGCAAGCTGAAGGCGAGCATGCCGCCGTCGCCGCGCTCGGACGCCAGAGAGCTGCGCGAGGAGGTCGACCGCCGGCTCTCGGCACAGCCCTCGGAGGCGTGCCTGGCGGCCTGCCCGGGGCTGCAGACCTTGTACACCGACATCGCGGCGGCAGTCGCCCCGCTCGTGCCGTCCGGCCCGAGTGAGGGCGGGGAGTCGACCGCGGAGATGGCAGAGCTCATGGCGGGGGTCACGGAGATCTTCATCGGTGCCTTCTGCACGCACCGTCCTGCAGTCCAGTGCGTCGTGGACAATCCGGGCGCTTGCGACGCGGGGGCGGACGAGATCCTCGAGTTCGCCCCCAGACTGGACTGCCTGTGCGACGCCTGCCCCAGCGCCGCGCCAGCGCTTGCTCAGCTCACGGGGGCATTCGTGTCCGCTTTCGACACTGCCTCGGATTTCCCAGGGGGCGTCGGCACCACCACTGCTTTCCCAGGGGGCGTCGGCACCACGCAAGCGTTCGACCCCGAGAGCACGACCGACGTCGGCGACGTAGGGCCGGATGATCTGACGGATGGGCAGATGGAGATGATGTGTGCCATGTATCCTTTGTTCAGGTGTGCCATTGAGCAGCCGAGCCAGTGCGGGGGCGGCATCCTTCTCGGCGGCAGTGGCGACGTGCCAGACTTGACCACTGACGAGCTGGCCCAGCTGGAGGAGATGTGCCCGAGCGCGACGACGACGAGCGGCACCGACGGGGACGACGAGAACGACAACTCCTCCCCAGAGGAGGTCAGCAGTTGCGGGTTCATTAGCTTGGCATGGCTCTCAGCCTCGTTGCCGCTAGTGGTGTCTTTTCTACGATTCGAGGCAGCTCGATGATACGGATCGGTTCGCTGACATGACATCTGGCTCTTTGGCCATGATGCCTGGCGTGGCGAATTTCCACGCGCAGCCCCGAGCTTGACCATGGACTGACCTGGCAATGCCCAGCGCCAGCCGAGAGTGAGGCGGCATCCTGTTGTTTGTCCATCCTCCATCAACGGTGTGCCAGCCACACGCGCTGAAGCACCAGCCCTCTCCAACCCCATCGCCTCAGTGCGCACGCCGAGTTGGAACCGCTGGGGAAAGGAAGGAGCGGAGAACGCCTTGAGGCCATTGAAGTTGCGAGGCACCGGTTTCAGGCCATGGACATGCAAACGAAACACCTCCGAGAGACTTCCCGAACGCAAGCTGAAATTGTCATTCCCCGATGCCCCGAACAGTGCCTGCACTTAGGGTGTTTGATTTGTGTTATTGAGGATTTGGATGAGCGTGTCGGGGTATCGGCTGGTACCAGGTTGGTGCCGCCTCGTTGCCGCCTCGTGTGTTGGGTGGGTGTGTCGTGATTTCGGCTGGTGCCCGGTTGGTGTCGGCTCGTGCCGCTTCGTTTCCGCCTCGTGCTTTGGGTGGGTGTGTCGGGGTCTCTGCTGGTTCCCGGTTGGTGCCGCCTCGTTGCCGCCTCGTATGTTAGTTGGGTGGGTGTGTCGTGATTTCGGCTGGTGCCCGGTTGGTGTCGGTTCGTGCCGCCTCGTTTCCGCCTCGTGCTTTGGGTGGGTGTGTCGGAGTCTCTGCTGGTTCCCGGTTGGCCCCGCCTCGTTGGCGTTTCGTTGTTGCTTTGTTGCCGCGTCATTCTTGCCTCGTGAGCTGGGTGGGTGTGTCAAGGTTTTGGCTGGTGTCCAGTTGGTGCCCCTTTGTTGCCGCCTCGATACCGCCTCGTGCACTGGGTGGGTATGTCGGAGTTTCGGTTGGTGCTTGGTGCATTCCGCTTCGTTGTTGTCCGTAGGTGCTTGTAGATGGATGCATGTGTGATTGCATGTAGACGTGTGTCCTGCTACTTCTCTCCTCCCCTCCTCTCCCATTTCCCCCGCTGACCACTTAGCTTACACAGATATTGCACCGCATAACGTGCACCACATGCACTACACCACCCCCGTTACAACAAACTCATGTTGCTTTTCTCACATACTTTTCACTGCGAAACTTGTACCACGCATCTTGCTTGCGCAGCGCAACTTGCAACACATAGCTTACACCACGCAGATTGCACCGCGCAGGCACACATAGTTTTAAACACATAATTGGGCATGACCACATAGCTTGCGCCGCATGGGTTACCCAACATGCCCTGCACCACATAGTTTAAACCAGCTTACGCAAAACGTGCAACAACTTCTTGTTTGAGGTCCAGGTTTGCATGCATGTTGTTTTCATTCATAGTTCTGGGTAATCAGCTTTCCGAGAGGTTTACGCAATTCCGCCGACCCCGAACAGAAGTCAGAGCTTGCGACGCTCGTGAATGTTATCGTGCAGTCTTCGAGGCAGCTGCGAACTGCCACTTTCGGAGTGCGTGCCGGTGATGGGCAATATGAGGGCGGAGGGGGGACGGAAGGAATGTAGGGGTGCACAGCACGGGGGCGAGGTGGGGGATAGGGGAGCAGACAGTAACGGAGGGACGAATAGGATGGGGAGGGAAGGCTTCGTGGAGGCCTTTGGCGGGGGCCTTGGGCAGCGTTTTGTCGGTGCCTCCTGGCGGGATCGGGGGGCCGTCTGGGAGCTTTGCGGGAGAATGATGGGGCCATCGGGTTGCCTGCGGCAAGTCCCGCCACCTTGCTAGCCCAGCACTCTGGTTGGGGTCTGATCGGATCGATGAGGATGATGACGATTATGTTGATGACGATACTCACGGGATGGTGGCGATGATGATGATGGCGTTCACGATGGTGGCGATGATGTTGACGGTGTTGGTGATGACGACGAGAGGATCATGATGAGGGAGGAAGATTGGTGTCGGCCGCGGGGAATAAACGAGACGATAACGATGTTGATAGTGGTGTTGTTGATAGTGGTGTTGGTGATGACGACGACGAAGGCGTTGGCGATGGGGATGAGGATGATGATGGTGGTGATGATGATAGTGATGGTAACGATGATGATGCTTATGATGAGTATGATGATGTTGATGATGATGGTGACGATGATGATGATGAGGATGATAAGGATGAGGATCAGGATCAGGATCATGATCAGGATGAGGATGAGGAGGAGGAAGATGAGGATGAGGATGAGGATATGGTGATGATGAGGATCATGATGATGCTGATGCTGATGCTGATGCTGAAGCTGTTGATGATGCTGATGCTGATGCTGATACTGATGCTGATGCTGATGCAGGGGGCGGAGGAGGAGGAAGAGGAGGAAGAAGAGGGAGAGGATGAAGATGAGGATGAGGATGAGGATGAGGATTGCGATGAGGATGCGGATGGCGATGAGGATGAGGATGGCGATGAGGATGAGGATGAGGATGATGATGAGGGTGAGGATGAGGATGAGGATGATGATGCTGATGTTGATGATGACGACGACGATAATAGGATGGTGATGGTGATGGTGATGGTGATGATGATGATGAGGATGAGGATGATGATGATGAGGATGATGGTGATGATGGTGATGATGAGGATGATGATGTTGTTGGTCATGATGATGACAGTGACGATGACGATGACGATGATGATGACGATGACGATGACGATTATGATGATGAAGATGATGATGCTGATGCTGATGCTGATGATGATGCCCATGAGGATGAGGATGAGGATGATGATGATGATGATGAGGAGGATGATGGTGATGATGATGCTGATGATGCTGATGATGCTGATGATGCTGATGCTGCTGATGATGCTGATGAGGCTGATGAGGCTGTTGATGCTGCCGCTGCTGATGCCGCTGCTGATGCTGCCGCTGCTGCTGATGATGATGCTTATGCTGATGCTGATGCTGATGCTGGTGCTGGTGCTGGTGCTGGTGCTGATGCTGATGCTGGTGGTGGTGGTAATAATGGTGCTGGTGCTGGTGCTGGTGCTGGTGCTGGTGCTGGTGCTGGTGCTGCTGGTGCTGGTGGTGGTGGTGGTGGTGGTGGTGGTGGTGGTGGCGGGCGCGGTGGTGGTGGTGGTGGTGGTGGTGGTGGTGACCGTCGGCAGGACACCCAGTTGCGATTGCGGGCGCGGTTGCGGGCGCACGCGGCCCGAAAGGCGCTGCCCGATAACGGTTGCGGGTGCGGGCGCGGATGCCCACAGCCGAGAAGAAGAACAAACAAAAAACAAACGCGGTGCCCGATGGCGGTCCGGAGCGCCGGCGACCCGAGATGTTCCCCCCGGTGGCGGTTATTGTTGCAGCGCGGGCGTCCCCGGCCCTGCAGCGACAGGGCCGGGAAACTCGTGGAGCCGGAGTTGCGCGCGCGCTTCTGGGAGCGCCCAAGCCATCAGAAATTGCTTACGGGCCCCCCAGCAACCGCAGGAAGGTGGACAGACGAGGCTACGGCGCGGCGGAGGTGCCGCAAGCCATCCAAGACGGGATGGGGGGGGTGAGTAAGCAGCATGGAACGGCTAGGAGGCACAGACCAACCTAAAGACCCAAAGCCCGAAAGCCAGGAAGTCACTGCTGATGATGGTCATGCTGCTGATGTTGATGATGTTGATGATGATGATGTTGATGATGTTTATGATGGTGGTGATGATGATCGTAAGGTGGACGAGGACGAGGACAGTTAATGAGGAGGAAGACGATCAGCAGGATATCCGTAACATGGGTTTCTTTCGCCATCCCTTCTGGAAGGGCCACATGGACCTCACCTGAGTCGTTCTGAGTCGTTTTGGGGCTCCAAATGGGCAATCTCGGGAATCCCTGGGGGCTGTTTGAGAGAGTCTTGGGGCCCTTTGGGCCGTCTTGGGGCTATCTTGGGTCCCGGGTGGCTGTCTTGGAGGTCTCTCAGGGACGTCGTGGGGCTGTCTTGGGCTGTCCAGGGGTCGTCTTGGGTCGTTGCTGCGGTCCTGTGGGGCCAGCATGAGCGAGGTGGGATATTGGCTAGTCGAACCGACGAGTGCGAATTTGTTAAAATGGAGAGGGAGAGAGAAAGAGAGAGAGAGAAGGAGAGAGAGAGAGAGAAGGAGAGAGAGAGAGAGAGAGAAATAATAAACAAATAAATGAGCAGGCAAGTGACCACGCATGCACACAGGCGTGGTCACTTGCCTGCCCCTCTCTGAGAGCTGAGAGGGCTTCAGAGAAGAAGCCGACAGCACAGGGTAGACCAGCTTCCTTTCCACGGCTCTCGGGCAGGCATCCCTGAAGCGTTTTCCTACGCGTTCCCAATACGTTTGCCGCAAGCGTTTCCGCACCTCTCTCGCAGCTTTTCCTCGGCTCCTGCGAAGCTCTCTTCTCGAGCTTGCAAGCTCCCCAGACATCCTTTCCAGCGTCCTTGCAAGCGTCTCCCACGAGCGTTGCACGCGCTTTGGGTTGCTCCGCTATCCGGATTTTGGACGCCACACGTACATTTGCATATCCGGGTGCCCCCCCCCCCAAAGCGGGACCCTCTGGATCCTCGGTCCCCATGGACCTTGTGGGCGATTTTGCCGAGGGACCCCGGGACTGCTGGGCATCCTGGACGCTCCTGCAGGGCAGGGCCTGCGCGGCCGCCGGGCCCGACGCGGCCTGGTGGGCGGCCCAGCGGCCCCGCGAGAGCCCCCAGCGGCCCCCGCCGACGACGGCCCAGAGAGCACCCCCGGGGGAGTCCGTAGCCGCTCTGGCTCAAGCTCTGCCTCGCTCGAGGCCCGCTCGAGGCCGGTCGGGATCAGCCACTCGCAGCAGCCCGTCGCCCTGGCCCAGCGCCAGGTCGGAAGGGGCGGAGGCAGACAGATCTCTCCTCGGGCCATGTCTGCGACTGCGTTCGCCGTCCTGCTCGCCGCCTCTCTCCTGCAGACCTGCGCCTGCGACGACGCTCAGGCGCTGCGCGCGCTGGCTGCTCGCAAGCTGAAGGCGAGCATGCCGCCGTCGCCGCGCTCGGACGCCAGAGAGCTGCGCGAGGAGGTCGACCGCCGGCTCTCGGCACAGCCCTCGGAGGCGTGCCTGGCGGCCTGCCCGGGGCTGCAGACCTTGTACACCGACATCGCGGCGGCAGTCGCCCCGCTCGTGCCGTCCGGCCCGAGTGAGGGCGGGGAGTCGACCGCGGAGATGGCAGAGCTCATGGCGGGGGTCACGGAGATCTTCATCGGTGCCTTCTGCACGCACCGTCCTGCAGTCCAGTGCGTCGTGGACAATCCGGGCGCTTGCGACGCGGGGGCGGACGAGATCCTCGAGTTCGCCCCCAGACTGGACTGCCTGTGCGACGCCTGCCCCAGCGCCGCGCCAGCGCTTGCTCAGCTCACGGGGGCATTCGTGTCCGCTTTCGACACTGCCTCGGATTTCCCAGGGGGCGTCGGCACCACCACTGCTTTCCCAGGGGGCGTCGGCACCACGCAAGCGTTCGACCCCGAGAGCACGACCGACGTCGGCGACGTAGGGCCGGATGATCTGACGGATGGGCAGATGGAGATGATGTGTGCCATGTATCCTTTGTTCAGGTGTGCCATTGAGCAGCCGAGCCAGTGCGGGGGCGGCATCCTTCTCGGCGGCAGTGGCGACGTGCCAGACTTGACCACTGACGAGCTGGCCCAGCTGGAGGAGATGTGCCCGAGCGCGACGACGACGAGCGGCACCGACGGGGACGACGAGAACGACAACTCCTCCCCAGAGGAGGTCAGCAGTTGCGGGTTCATTAGCTTGGCATGGCTCTCCGCGTCGTTGCCGCTAGTGGTGTCTTTTCTACGATTCGAGGCAGCTCGATGATACGGATCGGTTCGCTGACATGATACTGGCTCTTTGGACATGATGCCTGGCGTGGCAAATTTCCACGCGCAGCCCCGAGCTTGACCATGGACTGACCTGGCAATGCCCAGCGCCAGCCGAGAGTGAGGCGGCATCCTGTTGTTTGTCCATCCTCCATCAACGGTGTGCCAGCCACACGCGCTGAAGCACCAGCCCTCTCCAACCCCATCGCCTCAGTGCGCGCGCCGAGTTGGAACCGCTGGGGAAAGGAAGGAGCGGAGAACGCCTTGAGGCCATTGAAGTTGCGAGGCACCGGTTTCAGGCCATGGACATGCAAACGAAACACCTCCGAGAGACTTCCCGAACGCAAGCTGAAATTGTCATTCCCCGATGCCCCGAACAGTGCCTGCACTTAGGGTGTTTGATTTGTGTTATTGAGGATTTGGATGAGCGTGTCGGGGTATCGGCTGGTACCAGGTTGGTGCCGCCTCGTTGCCGCCTCGTGTGTTGGGTGGGTGTGTCGTGATTTCGGCTGGTGCCCGGTTGGTGTCGGCTCGTGCCGCTTCGTTTCCGCCTCGTGCTTTGGGTGGGTGTGTCGGGGTCTCTGCTGGTTCCCGGTTGGTGCCGCCTCGTTGCCGCCTCGTATGTTAGTTGGGTGGGTGTGTCGTGATTTCGGCTGGTGCCCGGTTGGTGTCGGCTCGTGCCGCCTCGTTTCCGCCTCGTGCTTTGGGTGGGTGTGTCGGAGTCTCTGCTGGTTCCCGGTTGGCCCCGCCTCGTTGGCGTTTCGTTGTTGCTTTGTTGCCGCGTCATTCTTGCCTCGTGAGCTGGGTGGGTGTGTCAAGGTTTTGGCTGGTGTCCAGTTGGTGCCCCTTTGTTGCCGCCTCGATACCGCCTCGTGCACTGGGTGGGTATGTCGGAGTTTCGGTTGGTGCTTGGTGCATGCCGCTTCGTTGTTGTCCGTAGGTGCGTGTAGATGGATGCATGTGTGATTGCATGTAGACGTGTGTCCTGCTACTTCTCTCCTCCCCTCCTCTCCCATTTCCCCCGCTGACCACTTAGCTTACACAGATATTGCACCGCATAACGTGCACCACATGCACTACACCACCCCCGTTACAACAAACTTATGTTGCTTTTCTCACATACTTTTCACTGCGAAACTTGTACCACGCATCTTGCTTGCGCAGCGCAACTTGCAACACACAGCTTACACCACGCAGATTGCACCGCGCAGGCACACATAGTTTTAAACACATAATTGGGCATGACCACATAGCTTGCGCCGCATGGGTCACCCAACATGCCCTGCACCACATAGTTTAAACCAGCTTACGCAAAACGTGCAACAACTTCTTGTTTGAGGTCCAGGTTTGCATGCATGTTGTTCTCATTCATAGTTCTGGGTAATCAGCTTTCCGAGAGGTTTACGCAATTCCGCCGACCCCGAACAGAAGTCAGAGCTTGCGACGCTCGTGAATGTTATCGTGCAGTCTTCGAGGCAGCTGCGAACTGCCACTTTCGGAGTGCGTGCCGGTGATGGGCAATATGAGGGCGGAGGGGGGACGGAAGGAATGTAGGGGTGCACAGCACGGGGGCGAGGTGGGGGATAGGGGAGCAGACAGTAACGGAGGGACGAATAGGATGGGGAGGGAAGGCTTCGTGGAGGCCTTTGGCGGGGGCCTTGGGCAGCGTTTTGTCGGTGCCTCCTGGCGGGATCGGGGGGCCGTCTGGGAGCTTTGCGGGAGAATGATGGGGCCATCGGGTTGCCTGCGGCAAGTCCCGCCACCTTGCTAGCCCAGCACTCTGGTTGGGGTCTGATCGGATCGATGAGGATGATGACGATTATGTTGATGACGATACTCACGGGATGGTGGCGATGATGATGATGGCGTTCACGATGGTGGCGATGATGTTGACGGTGTTGGTGATGACGACGAGAGGATCATGATGAGGGAGGAAGATTGGTGTCGGCCGCGGGGAATAAACGAGACGATAACGATGTTGATAGTGGTGTTGTTGATAGTGGTGTTGGTGATGACGACGACGACGAAGGCGTTGGCGATGGGGATGAGGATGATGATGGTGGTGATGATGATAGTGATGGTAACGATGATGATGCTTATGATGAGTATGATGATGTTGATGATGATGATGGTGACGATGATGATGATGAGGATGATAAGGATGAGGATCAGGATCAGGATCAGGATCAGGATGAGGAGGAGGAAGATGAGGATGAGGATGAGGATATGGTGATGATGAGGATCAGGATGATGCTGATGCTGATGCTGATGCTGATGCTGTTGATGATGCTGATGCTGATGCTGATACTGATGCTGATGCTGATGCAGGGGGCGGAGGAGGAGGAAGAGGAGGAAGAAGAGGGAGAGGATGAAGATGAGGATGAGGATGAGGATGAGGATTGCGATGAGGATGCGGATGGCGATGAGGATGAGGATGGTGATGAGGATGAGGATGAGGATGATGATGAGGGTGAGGATGAGGATGAGGATGATGATGCTGATGTTGATGATGACGACGACGATATTAGGATGGTGATGGTGATGGTGATGGTGATGATGAGGATGAGGATGAGGATGATGAGGATGATGAGGATGATGGTGATGATGGTGATGATGAGGATGATGAGGATGATGATGTTGTTGGTCATGATGATGACAGTGACGATGACGATGACGATGATGATGACGATGACGATGACGATTATGATGATGAAGATGATGATGCTGATGCTGATGATGATGATGATGATGCCCATGAGGATGAGGATGAGGATGATGATGATGATGATGATGATGAGGATGATGGTGATGATGATGCTGATGATGCTGATGATGCTGATGATGCTGATGCTGCTGATGATGCTGATGAGGCTGATGAGGCTGTTGATGCTGCCGCTGCTGATGCCGCTGCTGATGCTGCCGCTGCTGCTGATGATGATGCTTATGCTGATGCTGATGCTGATGCTGGTGCTGGTGCTGGTGCTGGTGCTGATGCTGATGCTGGTGGTGGTGGTAATAATGGTGCTGGTGCTGGTGCTGGTGCTGGTGCTGGTGCTGGTGCTGGTGCTGGTGCTGGTGGTGGTGGTGGTGGTGGTGGTGGTGGCGGGCGCGGTGGTGGTGGTGGTGGTGGTGACCGTCGGCAGGACACCCAGTTGCGATTGCGGGCGCGGTTGCGGGCGCACGCGGCCCGAAAGGCGCTGCCCGATAACGGTTGCGGGTGCGGGCGCGGATGCCCACAGCCGAGAAGAAGAACAAACAAAAAACAAACGCGGTGCCCGATGGCGGTCCGGAGCGCCGGCGACCCGAGATGTTCCCCCCGGTGGCGGTTATTGTTGCAGCGCGGGCGTCCCCGGCCCTGCAGCGACAGGGCCGGGAAACTCGTGGAGCCGGAGTTGCGCGCGCGCTTCTAGGAGCGCCCAAGCCATCAGACACTGCTTACGGGCCCCCCAGCAACCGCAGGAAGGTGGACAGACGAGGCTACGGCGCGGCGGAGGTGCCGCAAGCCATCCAAGACGGGATGGGGGGGGGTGAGTAAGCAGCATGGAACGGCTAGGAGGCACAGACCAACCTAAAGACCCAAAGCCCGAAAGCCAGGAAGTCACTGCTGATGATGGTCATGCTGCTGATGTTGATGATGTTGATGATGATGATGTTGATGATGTTTATGATGGTGGTGATGATGATCGTAAGGTGGACGAGGACGAGGACAGTTAATGAGGAGGAAGACGATCAGCAGGATATCCGTAACATGGGTTTCTTTCGCCATCCCTTCTGGAAGGGCCACATGGACCTCACCTGAGTCGTTCTGAGTCGTTTTGGGGCTCCAAATGGGCAATCTCGGGAATCCCTGGGGGCTGTTTGAGAGAGTCTTGGGGCCCTTTGGGCCGTCTTGGGGCTATCTTGGGTCCCGGGTGGCTGTCTTGGAGGTCTCTCAGGGACGTCGTGGGGCTGTCTTGGGCTGTCCAGGGGTCGTCTTGGGTCGTTGCTGCGGTCCTGCGGGGCCAGCATGAGCGAGGTAGGATATTGGCTAGTCGAACCGACGAGTGCGAATTTGTTAAAATGGAGAGGGAGAGAGAAAGAGAGCGAGAGAAGGAGAGAGAGAGAGAGAAATAATAAATAAATAAATGAGCAGGCAAGTGACCACGCATGCACACAGGCGTGGTCACTTGCCTGCCCCTCTCTGAGAGCTGAGAGGGCTTCAGAGAAGAAGCCGACAGCACAGGGTAGACCAGCTTCCTTTCCACGGCTCTCGGGCAGGCATCCCTGAAGCGTTTTCCTACGCGTTCCCAATACGTTTGCCGCAAGCGTTTCCGCACCTCTCTCGCAGCTTTTCCTCGGCTCCTGCGAAGCTCTCTTCTCGAGCTTGCAAGCTCCCCAGACATCCTTTCCAGCGTCCTTGCAAGCGTCTCCCACGAGCGTTGCACGCGCTTTGGGTTGCTCCGCTATCCGGATTTTGGACGCCACACGTACATTTGCATATCCGGGTGCCCCCCCCCCCCCAAAGCGGGACCCTCTGGATCCTCGGTCCCCATGGACCTTATGGGCGATTTTGCCGAGGGACCCCGGGACTGCTGGGCATCCTGGACGCTCCTGCAGGGCAGGGCCTGCGCGGCCGCCGGGCCCGACGCGGCCTGGTGGGCGGCCCAGCGGCCCCGCGAGAGCCCCCAGCGGCCCCCGCCGACGACGGCCCAGAGAGCACCCCCGGGGGAGTCCGTAGCCGCTCTGGCTCAAGCTCTGCCTCGCTCGAGGCCCGCTCGAGGCCGGTCGGGATCAGCCACTCGCAGCAGCCCGTCGCCCTGGCCCAGCGCCAGGTCGGAAGGGGCGGAGGCAGACAGATCTCTCCTCGGGCCATGTCTGCGACTGCGTTCGCCGTCCTGCTCGCCGCCTCTCTCCTGCAGACCTGCGCCTGCGACGACGCTCAGGCGCTGCGCGCGCTGGCTGCTCGCAAGCTGAAGGCGAGCATGCCGCCGTCGCCGCGCTCGGACGCCAGAGAGCTGCGCGAGGAGGTCGACCGCCGGCTCTCGGCACAGCCCTCGGAGGCGTGCCTGGCGGCCTGCCCGGGGCTGCAGACCTTGTACACCGACATCGCGGCGGCAGTCGCCCCGCTCGTGCCGTCCGGCCCGAGTGAGGGCGGGGAGTCGACCGCGGAGATGGCAGAGCTCATGGCGGGGGTCACGGAGATCTTCATCGGTGCCTTCTGCACGCACCGTCCTGCAGTCCAGTGCGTCGTGGACAATCCGGGCGCTTGCGACGCGGGGGCGGACGAGATCCTCGAGTTCGCCCCCAGACTGGACTGCCTGTGCGACGCCTGCCCCAGCGCCGCGCCAGCGCTTGCTCAGCTCACGGGGGCATTCGTGTCCGCTTTCGACACTGCCTCGGATTTCCCAGGGGGCGTCGGCACCACCACTGCTTTCCCAGGGGGCGTCGGCACCACGCAAGCGTTCGACCCCGAGAGCACGACCGACGTCGGCGACGTAGGGCCGGATGATCTGACGGATGGGCAGATGGAGATGATGTGTGCCATGTATCCTTTGTTCAGGTGTGCCATTGAGCAGCCGAGCCAGTGCGGGGGCGGCATCCTTCTCGGCGGCAGTGGCGACGTGCCAGACTTGACCACTGACGAGCTGGCCCAGCTGGAGGAGATGTGCCCGAGCGCGACGACGACGAGCGGCACCGACGGGGACGACGAGAACGACAACTCCTCCCCAGAGGAGGTCAGCAGTTGCGGGTTCATTAGCTTGGCATGGCTCTCCGCGTCGTTGCCGCTAGTGGTGTCTTTTCTACGATTCGAGGCAGCTCGATGATACGGATCGGTTCGCTGACATGATACTGGCTCTTTGGACATGATGCCTGGCGTGGCAAATTTCCACGCGCAGCCCCGAGCTTGACCATGGACTGACCTGGCAATGCCCAGCGCCAGCCGAGAGTGAGGCGGCATCCTGTTGTTTGTCCATCCTCCATCAACGGTGTGCCAGCCACACGCGCTGAAGCACCAGCCACCAGCCCTCTCCAGCCCCATCGCCTCAGTGCGCACGCCGAGTTGGAACCGCTGGGGAAAGAAAGAAGCGGAGAACACCTCGAGGCCATCGAAGTTGCGAGGCTCCGGTTTCAGGCCGTGGACATGCAAACAAAACACCTCCGAGAGACTTCCCGAACGCAAGCTGAAATTGTCATTCCCCGATGCCCCGAACAGTGCCTGCACTTAGGGCGTTTGATTTGTGTTATTGAGGATTTGGATGAGCGTGTCGGGGTATCGGCTGGTACCCGGTTGGTGCCGCCTCGTTGCCGCCTCGTGTGTTGGGTGGGTGTGTCGTGATTTCGGCTGGTGCCCGCTTGGTGTTGGCTCGTGCCGCCTCGTTTCCGCCTCGTGCTTTGGGTGGGTGTGTCGGGGTCTCTGTTGGTTCCCGGTCGGCCCCGCCTCGTTGGGGTTTTTTGTTGCCGTTTTGTTGCCGCGTCGTTGCCGCCTCGTGCGCCGGATGGGTGTGTCAAGGGTTCGGCTGATGTCCAGTTGGTGCCGCCTTGGTGCAGCCTTGTTGCCGCCTCGTTGCCGCCTCGTGCGGGGTTTCGGCTGGTGCCTGGTGGGTATGTCGGGGTTTCGGCTGGTGCCTGATGGGTGCCGCTTCGTTGCTTTCCGCAGGTGCGTGTAAATGGATGCATTTGTGATTGTATGTAGACGTGTGTCCTCCCCCATCGCTCTCTCTCTCTCTCTCTCTGTGACTACCTAGCTTAAACCACGGATCTTGCACCGCACAGCGTGCACCACATGCACTACATCACCCCAGTTCCAACACATAGTTTTGTTTGCCTCACATATCTTACACAGCGAAGCTTGCACCATGCACCTTGCGCAGCGCAACTTGCACCACATAGATTACACCAAGTAGATTGCACCGCACACACCACACCACCTAGTTTGAACCTCCTAGTAGTTTCACCACACAGCTTTCGCCGCACTGGTTACGCCACATACCTTGCACCACATAGCTTACACCAAATAGCACGCACATGGCTTACACATCCAGAGTGCAACAACTTCTTGTTTGGGGTCCACGATGCCATGCATGTTCTTTTCGTTTATATTTTTAGTTAGTCGATAATTTGATTTTCTGGGCGTCCGAGACCGCCGAAAAATCCAAGACACATCAACTAAAGGGTCTGCAGTCAGCCCGAGAGAGCCTGACGACGGCCGAGAGGGCCCGAAGAGAGCCCCCCCCATGACGGCCCAAGGTGGTCCCGCGACGCCCCCCCGAAGAATTCCAGATCGTGACCTTGGCGCTGAGGGAGACCATGGCTCAAAGCAAGATTACCCGAGGAAGCCTCCAAAAGGCGCCCAGGAGGCTTCCAGAATCACACAAGGAACCCCCAACACAGGTTCGCGAGGACCCCAACAGGCCTTCCAATGATGAACCTCAGCAAAATGACGACTGAGGAAGACAGGGAAGGGTTCATTGGATAGGGCGAGAAAGACATGAGGGAAGGAGAAGGAGCAGTACCTTGTGCCAATGTCGACGGAAACGACAGCAATGGCTTATCGTTGGTGTTACGTACGTGTGTTCCCAAAGTTTGGAATCTGCATCGGCAAAGTATGTGCGCAAGCTAGCGAGTCATCCTAACATTTAGTACGCGTCAGTGATTGACAGTGCTCTGCATCATATCATCTGCCCAAGTCTTCGCAGCAGGAGTGACATGTTACAAATCGCATTTGCTATGGAAGGTCTTGATGTCGTTACCCTAGAGATGTCTTGCTGCGTAGTAGTTTTGCGCAGTCTTGCAGAATTGGGCCAAATGATTCCGTCCGCTCGTGCTCATCATCCTCCCGCCGTGTTGGCTTCGGCCCCGCTTGGGCTGTATGGCCCCCCTCGTTCTCTTCTGGGGCGATGACGGGGGCAGTACGTGCCGTCTTGGGTGCTTCGCAGCCCAGAAAATACGGGTACGGAACAGTTCATCAAATGTGGTACAGGATCTCATGTTTTACCAACGTAAGTTTAAACACGGATTGCATATGTGGTGTTTCTTAGGTGTCTTGTTGGACACTTTTTGGGACGTTTTTTGTTTGCTGGGGTGTCTTTATGGATCGTCTTCAGGCGTCTGAGGAACTTATGGGGGCTCTCTCGGCCTACATCGGCGCCCATTCGGGGCCGTCTTACCTTTTGGGCCATCTTGGGCTCCTGAAGATAGGCTCCAGCCGTTTTGAGACCCTCAGAGGAAGTTATTGAGCCGTCGAGGTGATCTCGGAAGGCCGATCCTGAGGCTGTCTTGGAATGGGCCCTTGTTGTGCCGCTCCGAGGGTTTCTGGGGACTGTCTTGAGGCGTTTCAGCATCCTCTGGACGCTCTCTTGGCCGATGTTGGTCCCCACGTTGGGCCGTCTTACCTCTTGGGCAGACTTGGGTTCCCCAGAAGATCGCCCCTGGCTGTGTTGGGAACTGATGAGGGAGTTGTTGAGCCATCGACATGATCTCTGAAGACCCTCTGAATTCACCCTGAAACTGTCTTGGGCCGGGCAGCAACGGAACGCGAACACATTGATATATGTTTGTTGTCGTGACGCAGTCACGAGGGACGTCTGGGGATCGCCAGCCCTTCTCACCCTGCTCCGTCGTGCTCCTCCTCTCCCCCCTTCTCATGAAATTCGGAGGCTGCTTGGCTGCGTTGGTGATCTGTACAAACTGTCACTTCACATGCTGGAATGAAGATGTCTGCTGCGCGAAGCTTCGCGGTTTACATGAGATTTAGACATGCGGCAGAGGCGAACAAGACGACCGGTTCGGTTCGGATCGCGTAGAAATTGCGACCTCGATGGATGGCAAAGGTCGTAGTGGCTACGAACATTGCAGAGACCTCCATCACGATTGACGGGATCGTGTACGTTGTCGATCCAGGGTTCTCCAAGCAGAAGGTGTACAATCCCAGGACCGAGAGTGGCAGGCGGAACTGAACAGGGAGAGGTTTTGTCAAGCAGAAGTTGCGCAATCTTAGGATCGGGAATGGTGGGCGGAAACAGGAAGGACAAGGAGAAGGCAGACGGGGACGAGCGAGGCGGAGGAGGAGGAGGAGGAGGAGGAGGAGGAGGGGGAGGAGGGGGAGGAGGAGTTGCCGCGCAGTCCCTGGAGCGGGCGCGACAGGCTGGAGAGGGGAAGAAGGTGAAGGAGTTGAGGAGCAGGGGGGAGCAGGAGGAGGAGGAGGAGCAGGAGCAGGAGGAGCAGGAGGAGCGACAGCGCGAGGGGTGAGAAGGCGAGGCAGCCACCGAGCATGTGCTCGCGGGCAGTCCCCGCAGCGAGCCGCGCTCCCTGCTCGAGTCTGCTTGCGGCCCTCCAATGTTAGGTCGGTTTCGGTGTAGCTGCCGGTTTGGTCGGCAGTCGGCTGGGTTGTCGCCGCGTGCGCCCATGGGAATGGCGGGCGCACGCAAGCGAGGCGGCGTCGCAGACGATGCGCGCGCTGGTCGGTGATGTTGCACCCGTCGCTGCAGACTGGAGGAGAGACGGCCTGACGCGTGCGCCATGAGCGCTCGCCGAGCCCCCTGTCAGCAGACGCTGGCGGGCCGACCGGCTGTCACGTCGGCGCCTCTCGTGACTTGGCCGCCCCAGGGCCCTGAGATGAGTTGTCAGATGCCTTGTGTGAAGGCGGAAGACAACGTAAGGAGCAGGCGGAGGAGGAGGAGGAGAAGGAGAAGGAGGAGCGGCAGCGTGCGGAGCACTCCAATGCCGTCGGGAGATCAGGCAGTCAGGAGGAGGAGGGGGCGCCGCAGCGGGAGGAGCAAAAGGAGCAGGGCGAGCACGGGGAGAGGGGATGGTGAAGAGGAGCAGCAGCGGCACGAGGCGCACAAGCAGCAGCAGGGGGGCAGCGGCGGGAGGGGAGCAGGAGCGGAGGCGACGGCGGCCTTGTGCCCTACGCTGCTATCTCTCTCGAACGAGGCTGATCGTGCAGATGCCGCCGGGAGCAGGGCTGAGCCGAGCGGTGCTTCGAGCGCTCGCAGCCACACGCGCTCAAGAGAGGTGCTACTTGCGCAGGTGCCGCCGGGAGCAGGGCTGAACCGAGCGGTGCCTCGAGCGCTCGCAGCCACACCGGTGTTCCAGCCAGGCCCCGAGAGGGGACGGCTCGTGGAAGGAACAGGGGGGCGGGGGGCACAGCGGACAGATCGACGACACGTAAGAGTGACCCTTCGCCAGAGTGGCCTTGAGTGCGGGCCCACTGGGGCCCCCGACTGCCGAACGCGATGTGGTAGTAGTGTCCTGTGCGCTTGTGTTCGGCCCCCCCGTGGCCCCAAACAAGCCGCGCACCAAAGGTCACTCTTACCCCTGAAAGGTTTTCAGACCCCCAATAGGGGGTAACTAATCATTTGTTCGGCGGCCTTATTGAAGGACTGGGGTCCCACCAATAGGGGGAACTTTTTTTTCCGCGCGGCACCCGCCGAGCATCAATGATAACGACGACGACGACGACGAGGAGGAGGAGGAGGAGGAGGAGGAGGAGGAGGAGGATGGGGGAGGAGGTGGAGGTTTTGGGACCTGCCGAGAGAGCGGGGAGGACCAAAACTAAAGACCTTGAGCGGTTATCTAGGTTTCATTTTTTTCCCGCAGCCGAAGAGAAGGCTCAGAGTCCGTGGCCTTTTTTGCTCAGGGCTCGACCCCGGCCTGCCACCTGGGAGGGGGGCGCCGCGGGCGCCCGCTCCCCGTGCCAGGGGCGCCTCTGGCAGGTGTTGTTCTGGGCCCCTCCCGGGACCCTCGGCGCCCGCCATGGCGCGGGCGCGGCCCCCACTTGCCCGGGGGGGAGCGCCTCGAGGTGTGCCGCAGGTTCGCGGCGACCACTTTCGACCACGAGGAGCATCGTGAGGATCGAATCGGATTTGGAAGCAAGAGCAGAGTCCAACAGCAGTTCTCAGGAGATCGCAAACATGCATCAAGGAGGCGTGGATTCGCGACGGGTCCCTTTTTCCATGGAAAATCGCGGATTTCCGCCGCCGAGCGAGGCGGCATTGGCCGCATTTTGGGGAGGGCGCCTCCCCCGACAATCCATGGATTTGGCGCCCGCGGGCCAAATCCATGGATCGCTACTCCATGTTTGCGCGCCCCCGAATCTCCTCTTCAGGCTGGACAGGACTCGCTGTCGGCGTCGCCGCGGTCGCTGCTCCTCTGAGACTGAGGGCCGCCTGCCCTAATTACAGCGGCCGCTGTTGGTTTTGGCCTGCATTTGTTGTTGGGCGTTGGGCATCGTGCCCACGTTTGTCCGTACAATGGGGGCCCATGCCAACAAACACCTTGTTTGCCACGGAGGTGCCTTTAGTTTCTTGGTGTTCGATGGTTTTGCAATGGAAAGCGTTACGTGCCCACACCGAAAATCAATGGTCGTGCTGGGGTCTCAAGGCTAGGGATCTTGTGGAAAAGGTTATTGTGGTCGGGCCCCTACTGTACCCCTTTCGGGCGTTCAGAAGGAGGCGGCGCGCGAAACCGTCCAGGGGCTGCCCGCCGCGGAGCACTCGGAGTCGCAGGGCTGGACCGTGGCGCGGTTGGAAGCGCTCGTTGGATTTGCGTCTGCCGTTCACGGCCGCGCGGAAGGCCCCAGCGGGCGTCAGCGACTTCGAGTTGAGGCCAACCTGACGGCTGAGACGGCGCAAGTCTGGAGAAGCGGCCACAACAGTCGTCGAGTCGGCCCCGAGACCCTACGTTCGGTAAGGCGAAAACAGTCGTCAATTCAACTCTAACACTTCGTTCGTCAAGACGAAAGGAGCCGTCAACTCGGCCCCGACATTTGGTTCGTCAAAACTGAGGTCGTTTTTTAACCATCAGCTCGGCCCCGACGCTTTGATCGTCAAGACGGGGGGGGGCGGCGAGGAGGTCCGTCAAGGGGTTCATCAACTCGGAGGGAGGCCGTCACGGGGGTTCGTCACCCCAAAAGGAGGCCGTCGAGAGGGTTCGCCAAGATGGCCCGTCAACTTGGAGGCCGTCAAAAGGCGTTCGTCAACTCGGAGAGAGGCCGTGAAAAGGGGGTTCGTCAACTCGGAAGGAAGCTGTCAATGGGGGTTTGTCTATTCGGAATTGACGGCCACATCTTGTCACCACGATGGAGTTGACGGCCAACTTCTTCACGATGGAGTTGGCGGCTCAAGCGCCGGATAGTATACATGGTCATCCGTCGTGGTGTCGAAGCTCCAGACTTGCCGCCCGCGACAGGTTCACATTTCGAGCACGCGCAGGCGCTGGCCAAAGCAAGCGATTTGGTCCGCGAGCCATTGCGCGCCGTTGGATTGGAGGGATTGACCGAGACCGTCCTGGACGAACTCAAGATCCTTTCACTGCAGGCGGCCTTTGTGGGGCCGAGCTGAACGACAATCTCAGTACGCAGGAGGCGTAGTTCAGGATGGCCTATGGGAACACTGAGCTGTCCTTCGGAGGCGTGACCCAGCTGCTGGGCCCCCCAGGATGGCACGCGGCTCCATAAAGACGTCCATGGAGCGCGAGCGCTGTAACATCCCGTCGCCCAACGGCCTGACCAGCAGGTCCACCTTGGCACGGTGCTTCGTGGTCGACCCGAGCAACGGCGAGGAATATCTTGGGCGCGACGGCTTCACGGAGAAAAACCAGGCATGCGCCTCGAGGCGAGGTCTGTGGGCGCTGTTGCGAAGAAGCAGCAGGCGAAGAACGCCGAGTTTCAAGGCGGCCTTCGCGGGCACTGTTCTGTGGGAGTTCGAGCTGATGGCCAGCAGGCTTTGCACCGGCCTTGCTTTGCGAGCGAGGAGCACAACGCATCGTTGCGAGCGGCGAACGGGGGTCTTCTCTCGAGGGAAAAGTTCACCACCATCCATTGTATTAGCGGCTGCGTCATGAAGTCTTCCAGAGGTCGAAGATGACCAAGGTGTGCGACATGTGTAGGGGGTTCACGAAGGCGCAGTTGCCCGATTCCTGCTGGGAGCTGAATTCGACCGGCATCCGCGGGGCTGTCGATTCAGGTCATCCTCGACAGCCGTCGAGATTTGCAGGCTGTACATCACTTGCAGGGCCGAGGATCAACCATCTTCTGCATGAGCATGGGGATGGTGAGCGAGCGGCTCATCTTCGATATCTTTGTGTGGGGGGCGGCTAATTCAGTCCTCCCACGAGCGCGAGATGTTTTTTCCTCCGCTCCTCGGCATCCAAGTTAGTTTCTGGCGCACGGGTGCCCAGCCGCAAGCTGCAGGTGGGGGCGAGACTCTCTTTGGACCTGGCGCCCGACACCTCAGTTCAGGCTCGCGCGCAACATCTGGCGGGCAGCATCCCCTTTGAAAAAGGTGAGCCCGCCCAGGCCACGGGCGATATGTTGGCCTTGGCCCGTGGAGACCACGCTCTATGGCGGGGCCCTCCAGCGCGGGCCCACGCGGCGCAACGACGACCGGCAGTTTCAGCAGGCGGTCGCACAGGCGATCCAGTTAAAGCAGGACGCCCGCGAGGACTTCGCTCTCGTTGTCTTGCAGGAGGGCGATGGGGCGTTGCCGTTCTTCCAGGAGGTCTCTTCAACGAGATGGAAGACAGGGCCTGGGCGGAGGGCGATCCAGAGGCCGTCGCACAGTGGCCGAGGAGGTCAGCAGGCCGGGCGAGATCTATCACATCGCCATCGACGTTCGCATCCAGGGCGAAATCAGCAGTTCCACGGCGCGCTGGCGAGCCCGGAAGGCCGCCCTGCGCTAGGTTCGGGAAGCTGCGGGTTCAGGCGGTCGTCAGCAGCAACGCCATGGCCGCGATGCATGCGCTGAAGGAGCTGGGGACTTGCGGGGGCAAGGCACTGCAGACGCTCCAGGGTGGTCTCGGGCGCTGCCCGGCGGTTGAATTCATCGACCTGCGCGGTTCCGCCGCCAAAACGCTATGCGAGGTTTCAGCAGGCTGGCCGCGCCTGGAAACGCTGGCGGCGCTGGGCGACGCGGAAAGCTCGCGGGCGCCCCCGCCGCGCCTCGAGAGTTGCCCGAAGCTCGAGGAGATCAATCTCCTCTTCTCCGATGTCGAGGCGCTGCCCGAGGACCTGGCAGGACGAAAAGCGCGCGGGCGCTCCCGCGGGGCCCCGGGAGCTGCCCGAAGGTTGAGGCGATCGACCTCGAAAGCTCCGCCGTCGAGGCGCTTCGCGAGGGAGGGTCTGGCAGGCGCGCCCAGCCTGGAGAAGCTGGATCTCGCTTGCATGGGGACCTTGCGGACTCCCCCGCCGGGCCTCGGGAGACGCCCGAAGCTCGAGGAGATTGATTTCGGGGGTTCCGCCGTCGAGTCGCTGCCCGAGGGCGCGCAGCTGGCGGCGAGGAACGGGCGGGCGAGGCTCGTCGGTGGCCCTGCCGTCTCGGCGCCCGGCGTCGAGGAGCAAATCACGGCTGGCGCGCGGAAGTCCCCCGGAAAGGGTCGGGGTGCGTTTTGGGGGAAGGTGGGGGGCGCCCCCCCGTTGAGCGGGGCGTCGCGCGGGTCTTTGACTTGGCAATTTTCGACGATGACTTCGCGGGCCCCATGGCTTCGAAGTACCTTACCTGGCAAGTTCGTTCTTCGAGGGGCGCGTGGAATTCTATAGTTAGCCAGCGCCGTTTCCATTGTGGGGTTCGCGCGGCCCCCGCGCGCGATCCGACCTGACCCGGCCCGTGGTTCGGCCAGCGCGCGCACCTTAATGCGCGCTACCTCCAGCCTCCAGCCTGCGCAGGTCGCGGCTCGACCATCGCGCGGGCAGGGGCCAATCGCTGGCGTGATTCGGCTGGTCTGCGCCGACGGGGTCGTCCTGGGCGGCGTCGTCCGTAGTGCAAGATGAGGGTCGCTGTCAGCTGCTGCAGTGGGATGCTATTTCTGCCTGGCGCAGGCCCTGGTGCGGCTAGCGCGCGGGCCGCGCAGTTGCAGCGGGGCGCTGCTCGGCCAGTTGCGACGCCGTTTTCTGGAATACCTGATCTACGCCCTCTTCATCGCGTTCCCCCCCCCTCCTGCTAGTTCCACAATCAGGCCGACATGCTGACGCAAAGTGCCGAAGGACTTGTGATGCCGCGGCCGACTCGAGAGGGGGCGGGAACGGGAGTGGCGCTGGTGGGGAGAGTTGACCCAGCTTGGATATGATGTAAATTGCCTGGAGAGGCCGATCCCATGGAATCCTGCATGCACGGCGGCGCATGACCATGTCCAATGCTCAGCGAGGGTAGCTTTGCCATTCTGGCCTGGGGTTTGAAGAGGGGGGCTTGAGGCATCCAGGCGTCAACTTTCCCCCTCCTCCACCTCCACACCTTCATCTCTACCTCCCCCCGTCCCCCCTCCGCTTCCCTCCCTTCCTCCTTGTCTGCACCCGCACCTTCGTCCTTTGTATTTCTCTTCCTCCGTCTCCACCTTCCACTTCTGCGCTCAGGCCGTTAGCTAGCCGCGGCGTGTGAGAGCATTTGTGATGTCGCAACAGGTTTCAAGAGGGGGTATTCTGTCGGCGACACATGGAGGGAGATGGAACAATATAGTTGTCCAGCGCGGGCTTACGATCAAACCGTTTTCGAGGCATGCCGTCGCCGCGCTAGGCCTCCAGCCTGACCCGAACTTGACATGTTTGGAGGGTTTGGCCTCTGGCAGGAATCCCTAAACAGCGTAGCGCTGTGTCCTCATATATCGAGGTTGCTGATTTGTTCATGATAAAGTGGCTGCTCAGGTTCGATCCTACTGTATGCACGGCAGCGCGTGAGCAATATCGATGCTTAGCGAGTCTTGCTCTGCAACATTGGTCAAGCCTGGGATTTGGAGGAGTGGTCGAATGAGTCGACCACGCGGGAGGGTGAAACATTGTAGGGCCCGATCCATCCCTTCCCCAGGGCGGCCAGCTGTCGACCGCAAATGATCGGCCTGGCAGCCAAGAGGTATGTTGGGCCTGTCTGTTTCGTTGTCTCTCTCTCTCTCTCTCTCTCTCTCTCTCTCTCTCTCTTTTTCTCTCATCCTCTCATCCTCTCAGTCGGGTTTTGAGCCGTACTTTCAGGTTGCTGTCGTTTGTTCGATAGCGGATCCATATTGCGATTGCAGAAAGTTCAGATCCCTCCAAGGGAGCGCTCGCGGAACCCAGAGGGTGTTCGAGGCCCCGCCCATGCGGTGACAGAACCCGGTATCATTTGCAACCAACACGCTGAAATGAGGTTCGTTTTGGTTTTGGAATGGTTTCGGGTTCCGCAGGCTCTTCGATGGGCTTTCCTCTGGCACCTCTCGTGCCGACGAGCACGACGCAGAGGTGTGGACGGTTCAGCAGCTATTCTTTTCGCGGGTCCACGCGCCTACCCCGACAACCAACACTGTGAAAACACCACACGGCCCAGCAAAAACATGATTGGCCGGAAATGTTGGCCCCATTTCGAGGCCTACCATCGCGCCATATCGGCCCGCGAGAGTCCCAGAGCTCGGGACGGGGAGGAGACGCGTTCAGTAAGGCGGGGTCCGATGCGCAGGTCGACCCTACAGTCAAGGGTATCTCAGTGTCCTGCCGATGTCTGTCAGGTCTTCTGGGCGTCTCAAGCAGAGGTTGCCCCTGGAAGAGACCTGCGCCCTCTCGGGCGTCCTCTGCAACCAGTACCGACTGTATGCAGTTGTCGCTTTTGTCGCATCCCACAGGTCCGAGGAAGGGGCGTGCCTGGTGGTGTATGTGCGTGTGTGTGTGTACTGTGTGTGTGTGTCTGTGTGGTTTGGGTGTCTGTGTGTCTGTGTGTTGTTTGTGTGTGTGTGTGTGTTCTGCGTGTTCTGTGTGTGTGTGTGTGTCTGTGTGTTGTGTGTTCTGCGTGTTCTGTGTGTGACAGTGTGTGTCGGTGTGTGTGTGTGTGTGTCTGTGTGTGTCTGTGTCTGTGTCTGTGTCTGTGTCTGTGTCTGTGTCTGTGTCTGTGTCTGTGTCTGTGTCTGTGTCTGTGTCTGTGTCTGTGTCTGTCTGTGTCTGTGTCTGTGTCTGTGTCTGTGTCTGTGTCTGTGTCTGTCTCTGTCTGTGTCTGTCTCTGTCTCTCTGTGTCTCTGTGTCTCTGTGTCTCTGTGTCTCTGTGTCTCTGTGTCTCTGTGTCTCTGTGTCTCTGTGTCTCTGTGTCTCTGTGTCTCTGTGTCTCTGTGTCTCTGTGTCTCTGTGTCTCTGTGTCTCTGTGTCTCTGTGTCTCTGTGTCTGTGTGTCTGTGTGTCTGTGGGTGTCCGGGTGTGTGCGTGCCCGCCCGCCGCGGCCGCTGGGCAGGATCCGCGTCGAGTCGCTGCTGGTCTCGCCCGTCTCCAAGGCCACGGGGGCTGCGGCTGTGAGGTTGCAGTCGGATTGCAGTCGGGGCGCGGAGGTAAGGATCGGACAGGGCTACAGTGGAGGGAAGTGGGAGGAGGAGGAGCAGGAGGAGGAGGAGCAGGAGGAGGAGGAGCAGGAGGAGGAGGAGGAGGTGGAGTCCGGTGGAGGAGCAGGAGGAGGTGGAGCAGGAGGTCAAGCTGGCCAGGTCGAAGGTGTCAGCGGGCCTCGCCCATTCCACCTCCCCCCCTCCCACAATATAGCGACATAATCAACTGTGGCGCAGCTTGGAACAGTGAAAATCCATGGCACTAAACACCCTGCTTACCTCCAGAGTGCCCTGGGTTTCTCGGGCTTCGGTGGTGTTGCTATGGAGAGCGTGGCGTTCTCAGACCGTTCCGGAACGCTCTGAGAAGGTTGCGGCGCCCGAGACGTCTTCCTGCGCCGCCGCACCTCAGAGATTCTCGACTTGTCCTCACCCGATGTTGTCCTCGTCCTGGCTTGGTCGTGCAGGAACAGTTCGGGCGCGGCAGGTGGGGCGGCTGTTCCCTAGCTCCCTCGGCAGGCTAGCCTCTGGCGCGCCTCGTGTGCCCGGGCGCTGCCGGGGCCCAGGAGATGCTTCGCCCCTTGTTTGGGCATTCCGTATGGTAGGCAGTACTGTCGGACCGAGGTATAAGATCGAGGTCGTTTCGGGGAGGGTACCCCTGTGTTATTCGGGCCGGACGAAAGGGGGGGATTGGGAAAGGGGGGGTTACGAAATCTGCTGCATGCAGCTGGTTGCGGCCCCGCCGCTGGGCCCATTCCTCGATACATGGGCGCCTCTGGCGCCGGGAGGCGCCGGGAAAATCAGCCACGTGAGCTGATCCTCAACCCCCCCCTTTGCTACCCCCCCCTTCCGCCTGGCCCGAGTTTTTCGTGTCCGTTGGACGCTGTGGTGTATCCTGGAGAGGGTGCCCTCGGATGCCCTGTGTGCTGTGTGGCCGACGGAGGGCCTCGTGTTCCTGAAGGATGCTCTTCTGGCCCAGGCCCGACGGCAGCTCCACTGTCATGCCGATGACGCCGTCACCGGCGTCGTCGTCGCCGTTTTCTCGGGGGGGTCCCAAATTGCATGCCCAGACACTCCTCTTTGGGGGGGTCCAGATCGAAACGTCAAACGATGCTTCTGGGGGGTCCGGATTTGGGCGCGGTTGCACCGGTCTTGGGTGGGGTCCCAGACCGGCCGTCAAACATTTCTTTGACCCCCCCCCCGCTATTATGAGATTTGGAGTACCCTAGGGCTCAGGGCCAGTGCACAGGCCTGCGCTGGCACACAGGCAGAGTATCGCCTGGAGTACCCCCCCTTCTCGCCTTCTTGAGGAGGCAACCCCCCGCTCGTGCCGCCCCTCTGTCTGGCTAGACGTCAGGGTGACCTTTCGCCGGAGCGACCCCTGGTGCGGGCCCACTGGGGTCCCCCGATCGCCGAACGCGAGGCGGCAGGGGTTTCTTGCGCGCTTCTGGTTGGCCTCCCCCGCGGCCCCCCAGGAGCCGCGCACCGGAAGTCGCTCTTACCCCAGGGTCGCTCTTGCGTGTAGCCGAGAGAAGGAGGGCATGGGTAGGGGTCTTCGGCCCAGGATGGTCAGGCTGCAGGGCTCCTTGGAAGATTGCACTAGTGCTCGGCCCAGGTTTTTTCTCCTTGATGCGGCTTGGCAGGACTTATTTCGGCACAACGTATTGCCGACTGGTCCTTCCATCTGGCCTTGAGATCCCGCCTGACAGCTAATGCGTAGCCGGGCCCATGGAGACCTCCCAGGAGTTGCCACCTTCGGTGGCGTGCACAAGGCTGCGGGGCGAGATTGGTAGGGCTTGCGAGAAGGCAGGGGGGCTTCTTCGAAGCCTCCCCGCCCTCGCGCAAGCCTCCGTGAAAGCCTCCGAGCCCTTCTCATGTGCCCCCCCATCTTGCTTAGCCGGCCGGGAGGGGGAGGGGGAGGAGGAGGAGGAGGAGGAGGAGGAGGAGGAGGAGGAGGAGGCGGAGGAGGAGGAGGCGGACGAGGAGGAGGAGGGGGGAGGAGGAGGAGGGAGGAGGGAGGAGGAGGAGGAGGAGGAGGAGGAGGAGGAGGGAGGAGCAGCCTGGCGTGCAGCCAACGTCCACAGGGTGTGTCCGGGCCAAGCGCGGTGTGCGGCAGGTCCGCGCGGCGCTGACGCTGCCGTTGCCGCGGCCCCGGTGCGGGGCGGCCCAGGTTGAACGCTGCCGCTGGCAAGGAATCGGCCGATCTCGACAGGCGTGGACCTAAACGGTGTTCGGGGGATCTCGTGGGCCGTTCTCGTTTCGATTTCGTTCTGCGTCAAGGGCGGACGCGAGGCAAAAACGAGGGAGAAAACGGAGACAAAACGAAAACGAAAAACACTGGTTAGGTCCAGCCCTGGATCTCGATCCGCATGCGATCTCTGGGAGCCGCGATCCACGAGGTGTCATAATCAGCCACGCGCAGAGGGGGTGGGGGGGGGGGGCTTCTTAGAGGCGCTCCTGCCTCTTAGAAGGCGCGGGCCTTCTCTATAGATTTAAGGCCGGCGCCTTCTAAGTAGCAGCCTCCTAAGAAGCCCTCCCCCCTCCCCCCACCCCCTTGTGCGCGCCGCCAAACAAACACGTGATGTTGGAACGCCGCGATGTCGCAAGGTGGAAACATCCACGCACTGTCAGGCACCAACGCACCGATGTCCATTCCACGGTTCTCGCGGCGGTGGACGTGTAGAATCCAGACCCCCGACCGTGGTTTGTTTTTGCAATGTGGACATGCGGAGATTCCAGGTGTTTGCCGGTCCTCGGGCCTCGCAGTAAGCGAATGCATTTGTCCAGTCCTCCCGCATGGGGCTAGAGTAGATGGGGTTGAAAAGGATCGCGCCGTTTCACCGGTACTTGCATCGGCGACTTGGCGCGGCACGGAGGCCGATCTCTCCATACGCGTAGGCCATGGGGTGCGATGTTCCGACCCCGTCTCTCGAATAGGTGATCGACTACAGAATTTATTTACCCCGAAATTCATATTCGGCCGAATCTACGCACAGCAGGTGGAAAGTTCAGTAGATCTACTGCATATTCCCCTTGTGCTTTCGCAGAATCGGCGGACAAAATCTGGGGTAACTCAATTCTGTAGTCGATCCCCTGACCTCAGGAGGTCCTCAGTTGTGATCCCCCCTTTTCACTCGGCGGTGAATAGGACTGGTCCTAAATCCGCTTCTGCTCCCCCTCCTCCTGCTGCTGCGCGGCGGGTGCCGCGGAATCATAATAATTAGTTACCCCCTGTTGGTGGGACGCAAGTCTTTCCATGAGGCCGCCGAATACATAATTAGTTACCCCCTCTCGGGGGGGGGCCTAAGGACTCATCGCGGATGCTCGAGCCTCGGAGGCAGGAGGAGCGGCATCACCATCAACCGCCGGCCACTTCCAGCGAAGAGAGGTCCACGAGACCCCTCCCCCCGAGCCTGAAGAGATGGAGAGACGCCTCGAGCGGGACGCCGCAGACCAGGGGAGCGCAGCACACCACCATGCGGCCTTCCCTGGCTTCTCGCGCTGCTGGCCGTGGCATCGCTCGGGCGTGTGCATGTTGTCTCGGCGAGGACAATCGAGGGGCATCCTGGATCATGTTGCGGAAAAATAAGCACTCGCGACACCGACATGCACGGGGAATGGACGTCCGACGTGTGCATGTTGTCTCGGCGAGACCATGGAGGAGCATCCTGGATCATCTTGCGGAAACATAGGGGGCACGCACGAGACCGAAGCGTGCACGGGGGATGGGCGTGCGAGCGATGACGATCGGTGGTTCCGATCTCTTTCCTCCTGCCGAAGGCAGAAGCAGGAGCAGCATTCCAGGACTGTTCACCCAGAAAGGTTCCGCCGCTCTCGGCCTGCGTCGGGCACCTGGCGCCCGCACCCACCCCACCACCCCTCTCCGACAAATGCAGATCTCGATTTCTTCCCATGGACGACGACGATGATGATGATGATGATGATGATGATGATGATGATGACGATGATGATGATGATGATGATGATTATGATGATGATGATGGTGGTGGTGGTGGTGGTGGTGATGATGGTGGTGATGATGATGATGGTGGTGGTGGTGATGATGGTGGTGATGGTGGTGGTGATGATGATGCTGATGATGATCATGATGATCATGATGATCATGATGATCATGATGATGATCATGATGATGATCATGATTGTCATGATGGTCATGATGATCATGATGGTCATGATGGTCGTGATGATGATGGTGATGGTGATGTTGATGGTGATGATGCTGAGGATGATGTTGCTAATGCTGAGGATGAGCATGATGATCATGATGATCATGCTTATGACGATGTTGATGATGCTGATGATGATGATGGTGATGATTGTGATGATGATCGTAATGATGATGAATATGATGATGCTGATGATGATGCTGATGATGCTGATGATGGTGATGTTGATGGTGGTGGTGATGATGGTGGTGATGGTGGTGGTGATGATGATGATGCTGATGATGATGATCATGATGATCATGCCGATCATGATGATCATGATGGTCATGGTGGTCATGATGATCATGATGGTCATGATGGTCATGGTGATGGTGATGTTGATGGTGATGATAATGAGGATGATTATGCTGATGACGATCCTGATCATCCTTATCATGATGATCATGATGATGACGATGTTGATGATGCTGATGATGCTGATGCTGATGATGGTGATATCGATTGTGCTGATGATGATGATAATAATGATGACTATGACGATGCTGATGATGACAATGCTGATGATGATGATGGTGATGATGATGGTGGTGGTGGTGATGGTGGTGGTGATGATGATGCTGCTGATGATGATGATGATGCTCATGATGATCATGATGATCATGATGATCGTGATGGTCATGATGGTCATGATGGTCATGATGGTCATGATGATGATGGTGATGTTGTTGGTGATGATGCTGAGGATGATGTTGCTGATGATGATCGTGATAATGCTGATCATGATGATCATGATGATGACGATGTTGATGATGCTGATGATGATGATGGTGATGCTGATTGTGATGATGATAATGATGATGCATCTGATGATGTTGATGCTGATGCTGATGATGATGATGATGATGGTGGTGGTGATGATGGTGGTGATGGTGGTGGTGATGATGATGCTGATGATGATGATAATCATAATGATCATGATGATCGTGATGATCTTGATGATCATGATGGTCATGATGATCATGGTGGTCATGATGGTCATGCTGATGATGTTGATGGTGATGTTGATGGTTTTGATGCTGAGGATGATGTTGCTGATGATGATCATGATCATGCTGATCATGATGATCATGATGATGGCGATGTTGATGATTATGATGATGCTGATGATGATGCTGATGATGGCGATGATGATTGTGATGATGATGATAATGATGATGAATATGATGATGCTGATGTTGACAATGATGCTGATGATGATGATGCTGGTGGTGGTGGTGATGATCGTGGTGATGGTTGTGGTGATGATGCTGCTGATGATGATGATGATCATGATGATCATGCTGATCATGATGATCATGATGGTCATGATGGTCATGATGGTCATGATGGTCATGGTGATGTTGATGGTGATGATGCTGAGGATGATGTTGCTGACGATGATCGCGATCATGCTGATCATGATGATCATGATGATGACGATGTTGATGATGCTGATGATGATGCTGATGATGGTGATGATGATTGTGATGATGCTGATGATGATGATGCATATGATGATGCTGATGCTGATGCTGATGATGATGATGATGATGATGATGATGATGATGATGATGATGATGATGATGATGATGATGATGGTGCAGATCTCGACGCCTTCCCATGGACGATCAGCTCTGCAGCTTTGCATCCGCAGTTTTTTGTTGACGGCCCAAGAGGGCCAGTTTTGGCTTGACGCCAGGTGTGGTGCATCAATTTCAGCTTGACCGAACAGGTTGATGGCGCCCCTTGACGTCCGTTTGGGGTGTTGCAGACCTGACCCCCTGGCCTTACTCAAGCCTTCCGGGCGGTTCCACCGACCTTCAAGGGACATCAGGAGGCCCTGGGAAGGCCGCGAGGCAGCCGACGATCATCTCCGAAGAGGGTCGACGAATATCCCAGGACGGCTTGAAGAGCACCTCGAGACCAGAAGAGACAGAGCACCGCGCCTGGATCGTGGACAAGAGGATTCGTAGAGGCATCTCGGGCTGGTTGCATCTCGCCCACTGGGACTTCTTGGAGGTAGGTGTGAATCCTCTTGGGGGCGTCTTGGGGTCTCAGGGTGCCTTTGGGGGAACATCTTCTGGGCCTGCTTGGCGGGGACTGGGGGTTCTGGGGGTGCACTGTTGCCAAAAATCTTCGTCGTGCTTTCATTCCACGACGCGACGGGATCCAAGGTGCAGTCCGAGGCTGGGACTTCTGCATACCCACTGTCTGGGGAACTGAGTTTCTGGGACATCGGGAGGCGGTAGGTATGGACGCGTCCGGGATCAGACATGTCCACATTCGCCGTCCCCGGGGGTCCTGCGAGATCGGTCACCCCTGGGCGGTGGAGATGCTGACAGTCAAGGCAGGGTCAGCTTCGGGCTCCAGGGGGGCGCGCTGGGTGCCGCTCCGGAGATCTTGGTCAGGGAGCCTGCGCGTGTCCCGGGTTCGCCGTGGCCAGGAAAGCCGATCCGTTGCTCGCTTCAGCGGTCCGCGCGGTAGCACGGGACTGGGCCTCAACGCTGGGCTGCTGGACTTCGGCTGTGTGTGTTTCTCGGTTTGGCAGGGCGGGAACAGGGAAGGCAAGCGAGCAAAGCGAGCCCCATGGCGAACACAAAACCAGAAAAGCAGCGTTTTTAGGTCCAGCCCCGTGGCAGCACGATGGCTGCGGCGCGGTCCCGCCCGCAAGGGGGCGCTGCTGCGCGCTGGCTGGGCTACGGCCCCAATGCCGTGGTGGCCGTCGCGGGGGTGTGGGCCGCCGAGCTCTGCTGCGGCGGGAGGACGGCGGACTGCACTGCAGGGGAAGGGTCCCTGGGGGCGGGGAGCCCGGCTGGCGGTGTGGTGCACTGTGTCTCGGGGCTGGAGGTTCGCAGCACGTTGGCAGTCGGCGGCACAAGAAGGGTGGACGTGAGGATGGGGCGGGCCCCCTTGAAGGCTCGGAAGTCCCCCCGGCCCTCTGAGAACTTTCGTGAGCCTCCCCCGAAGGCGCAGAACATTTCTCAGAAGGCGAGAGGGCTTCGGAGAAGCCCCGCTGCCTTCTGAGAGGGCCTTCTCCTTCTCACTTCCCCCCTCGCTCGCCGCCCAGACAGTACAGTGCAGACCGAGGCCAAGAAACACCCTGCTTGCCTCCAGAGAGCCCGGGGTTTCTTTGGTTTCGCTGGTTCTGATGTGGAAAGCCTGACCTTCCACACCGTGGACGTCCTGGGGTCTCAGGGTTGGGTTCCCTGTGGAAGGCTTCTTGTGGTCTGGCCCCTGCATCAAGGCCCAGCCTCGCACCCCGTGTGCCCGCCGCGCTCTCAGGCGTGTGCCCTCGGCGCCCCCCCCCTCCCCGCAGCGCAGGCCTCGGCCTCGCAGCGGGCCGGGCGCGCCGGCCGCACGCAGCCCGGCAAGTGCTTCCGCCTGTACACCGAGAAGGCGCCGGCCGCCCTTGCCTCGACGGCCCGCGTCGCCGCAGGTTCCCCCCCCGCGCCTCTGCCTCTGCCTCTGCCTCTGCCTTCCCTCCCCCTATCCTCCTCCTCCTCCTCCTCCTCCTCCTCCTCCTCCTCCTCCTCCTCCTCCTCCTCCTCCTCCTCCTCCTCCTCCCCTCCTCCTCCTCCTCCTCCTCCTCCTCCTCCTAGTCGCTGTTTGAGGTGCCCAAGAGTCGACCGACCGCACCTCAGGTACAATTGTACACCAGCGATTTTGCGCCCACACCCGCAGGTCTCGGGGGCAGGGGAGACTGGGGGGCCCGCATGGCGTGCCCGTGCGCCTAGGCATGAGAATCTGCTACTACAACCCACAAGAGGCAGCGAGCATAGAACGACTGGAGGACATCAGCGCGGAATTGCACAGCTGGGACGTCATCCTCCTCAGCGGAACATGCAGATGGGCGGGAGCAGAAGCAGTACAGAGACACTACCTCCCTAACCACTACGTGTTACAATTTGGTGCTCGCAAGGGGAAGTGGATCAACAAAAGCTGTGGCTTAACGATCCTCATCAGCCAGAGAATCGACGAGCGCAGTTTACGGGCAACCTACACCCCACCAACCAGCCTCCAGGGACGGGTTGCACGAATTCGCCTCTCGACGGGCCAACACGACTATGCTTTTTTTGTTTATTACTACGCCCCAACACATCTAGCGTACTACGTGCCATTAGCAGAAGCGATAACCAAATGGTTGGAACAGTGTGTCGACCGAGTAGGCAGCCGTACGACGATTGTGATGGGTCGGGATGTGAACAGTGACTTTGGTTGCCAGAGAGAAGCAGACGGGACTATTGTGCGGAGCAGAGGACCGACGGTAGGAGACAGGGAACCCAAAATAGAGAATGCCAACGGCACGAGCCTGAGGACCCTGTGCCAGACCAGCGACCTTAGCATAGCCACCACCTACCACATCGCCGAACCTACTTTTTATGGACATTCAGGATACAACAGTCGTATTGACCACATAGTTGTACCGACAGGGGCCCTGGGACTAGTAAAAAGGTGCGAGGTTCTCCATCGGTCCGGCAAAAGGCTTCAAAAGGTCAAAGTACGAGGGCACAGGGACCACCTCCCCATCGGCCTCACCCTCCTCGTCACCACCTCCAACACCTCCTTCCCCTCGCGCGCCCGCCTACAACAGGGACTGTGCAGGGACGGACTCATGGAGTGTCTGCGCAGCGGCCACAAGAGGGAGATGCTGCTCACCGAACTCGACAAGGAGGTGGAGGAGGTGGGTGGGGAGCAGTGGGAGAGAGCTCTGAGAGCGGCGACGCCAGACGAAACCTGGGACCTCCTGGGAGGAGCAGCACGATCGGCCATGCTCACGACTTTCGGAAAAGGTGGCACACCCGACGAGATCGACCAGCTTACGAAGCGAGCCAAGCAATACCGACTCGAGCTCCTTACGAAGCGACGAACACTGCGACAAAGCCTAACACCAGAGCAGTGTGCCGACGACTACGAGTGGGTACAAAACGAGCTGAAAGAAGTCACGGCGGCGCTGAAGCAGGCCCGAGAAGGTGTAGAGAAACAAAGACGGGCGCTCCTGGTCGAACGCATATGGGAGGCCTACGAAAAACGGAACCTCGCCGAGATGCACCGACTACGCATCCAGTACCAGAGGAACGGGCGCGGGCCAAAGAAAAGGTACTACCGATCTGCCCGAACCCACTGGCCTTGCGACTACTGGTATCAGGAGCTCGCCCATCCAGCATTGGAAGGGGGACTAGGAGCAAGGCCTATCGACAGAAAGGCAGAGAGAGAAGCACATGAGGCCTTTGTCCAGGAGCACATCGACCGACTACCGACCGACCACGATCTTCTTTTTCAGGTCGAAGCCGACAAGCGAGCGATGCGTAGGTACTGCCAGCGAGCCAGCAAACGACGGGCCTGGCCACCATGGGGCATCCCGATCGAGATGACATGGTTGATGATCGATCCCGCCCTCCATCTTCAGGACCCAGCAGAGCTCAGCAGACGACTAGAAGAGAAGCGAGTAGCTGATGCAGAAAAAAGGGGGGATGAAGATGAGCTTGCATACTACACGACATTGGGACGATGCAAGAAGGGGAGGGAACTGCTTCGACGGATGGGGTGGACGGAAGGTACCAGGCTGGGACGTGTGCCGACAGCGACTGATGGGACAGAAGGAGCCGCCTGGGAGCAGCAATCATATGCAGTGGGGAGGGGCAGATACGCAGGACTAGGTGCAGACACGATTGCGGACCACAGTAAAGGGTACGTGAAGTACCTAGACCAATTCCTCGTGCAATGCAGAAGCTGTCAGGTCACCCCGCTGGACTGGCACCGATCACAAGCATTCCCAGCAGAGAAACACAACAACAAAGAAGGGATACTAGGGAAACGTATACTACACGTTTACGACTCCTTTGGAATGGCCTGGCATTCAGGTATCCACGCACGTGGCTCACCTACAACGCAGGCACCCTGGGCCCAAGGAGGCCTCCCACACCGCTGTCGGGAAAACGCCATCCTCTGCGTACAAGCGGCCCAATGGAGGGCGGCACAAGCGGGGGTGAGCACAGTCACAACCAACTACGACGGCACCAACGCGTTTGCAGCCACCAATCGAGCTTTACTCAGAGCGGTTGCCTTCAGGCAAGCACACGAGCACGACCAGCGCTTCGCCATGGCAGCAATCGATCACTCCACCCTGACGCTCGAAGCTGCCGACGGCACAGTCGAAGCGGAGAGCACCACAGGCGCCCAAATGGGCTTCACTCTATGCCCAAGGCAATTTAACGACGCATACAACCTGTACGTCACAAAATGGTGGGAACAAGGCCGCACAGACCCAGACCAGATCATCCACGACACGACCAACCCAGTTGCAGGCAACACCCACGACTTAGCTCTCAACACGTTCATGGACGACATCACCTATGTGCAGACAATACCACCTGCAGCGACGGCTGGAGACATTGAAAAACAACTCAACAACAACACAGAACGCCTTTCCCAAACAATAGCAGCAGGAGGATGGGGACTCAATAATGCTAAGACCAACCACCTACTATACCTCGTAGGGCAGGGCTGCTACGGGAAAACCAGACAACTAAGGCGCAGCAAAACACTGCAAGGTCAGGCGCTAAGGGAAATGCGGGTACTTGGCCCCTACCTACCAGCTGGACAGGGCATCACTGGCGAGGTCGTGCGGCGCATCGCAGCCATCCGCGTTGCATGGCGACAATGCGGGATCTTCTGGACCTCTATGGTACCCCGACAAATAAAAAACGCATGATGTTCATGACATTCGTGGTAGGTGCGGCCCTTAGCGGTTTGCCAGCGCTAGTTCTGACAGATGCCCACGCCACAGCTATCGACAGCGTACTAGGCAAGTACCTACGGACGCTAGCGGGAGGAGCAATGTCGTGGACCAGAGCAGATGGGACAGTGAGGTGCAACAACTTGCGACAGGTGTTCAGATACTGGGGACTTGAGCGCACATCCGTCTCTTTGCTGGTGCGACGCCTACGGTGGTATCAGAATTGGTCAAGGCACCCTTGGGAGCACGGAGCAGTCATAGCAGCGGTGTTCGGAACATCCAGACTAGACGCAGCTCAGGGCATACGTCGACTTGAGGGGCAGGGATTTGCGGGGCCCACCTCCACCCCGTGGGCACAGCAGTTTGCAGCCGACATGCATGTGATAGCAACAGTGGACGAGAGCATGGGATGGTACGCAGACAGGGAATCCGACCTCGCTATATTCGAACAGGGGAGTACGGAACAAAAAAACTGGTTACAAACAGACCCATCAATACTGTACAGTTACGAGCGAAATTGGGATGTGCTCACGACACGAGATGCGACGATACAGGGGGAGGAGGGCAGGGAGGAGGATACACTAAAACCATATTGGTGCGATCATACGACGAAGGGCGAAAACGACACAGAGCAGAGGTGTGGCATGCGCTTTGCGACATATGCAGCACTAGCTGGGCATCGCCGAGAGACCCACAACATCCGACCAGTGGTGGCGTCCGTAATCGTCAACAACCAGTGTCCCTGGTGCAAGAGCACATTTATTAACCGTAAGGTATGTGTCGACCATGCAGTCAGGGCAGTACACGGCCACGGTATATGCCACCAAGACAGGTCGATGTGGTCCCACCCCATTTCCGACCCCAGCTCCCTTAGCTGCCAGATCTGTAACCACGAGGCTCAAACTCTTGAGGACTACCACGCACACATACGTGAGCACATAGCAGGGCCAGAGTCGATCAGAGCAGCACGGGGAGAAGGAGCACATGTCGCACGTGGGCCACGGCGACTGGCGCATCAGGGCCAGCACGAAGAGAGGAGGAGGCGCAGCCGAAGGGCAGCGACCAGCACAGCGCCCACACCTCGGCGGCGGCGGAGTCGGCTCGTCAGACACTCAGCAGTCGCAGCAGACGCCGCAGCAGCCGCCTCCCACCCAGCGCCGAGGAGGAGGAGGTCGAGGACCCCCAGGAGGCGGCCGTGGTGGGGGAGGAGGAGGCCAAGTGGAGCTGCGGGACCAGTTGAGATCGCTCCAGAGGCTCACTCTCCAGAACTCGAACGAGATCCGCAACTTTCTGCACCTCACGGGAGAGTTCTGGCTGACGCCGCTCGAGCCAGAATGGGTGCAGGCGCCGATGGAGACAGGCAGGGAGTACGGGCGGAAAGTAAAGCAGCTGGGCAAAGGGCACGGCCTCGGCCCACCTCATGGCCAGGTGGCGGCGAGTCTAGTCGAGGAGATCGTGGCGGTTCTCGACACGGAGGAGCAGCAACTAGACGCGTCCCTCCTCCACGTGAGACAGCTCCTGAAGGAATTCATGAGCCAGCTCGACGAGCCCTGGGGACCAATCTTCATCACGGAGGTCTTCTTGCAGTGCAAGATCCAGGAGGCATACAACAAGACGGGCGAGGACGTGGAGATGGACATCAAACAGTGCAAGGCCAAGCTCATCTACACGATCAACACGGCGCCGAGCTTCAGGGCCGTGCTGTACGACCAGAAGCTGGAGCAGGAGCAGTACGACAAGATCGCGGGCTTCAAGGGGGACATATTCAAGCAGGCCCTGGGCCACGCGCTGGCGCACCTAGGGGCCACGAAGAGCCGCTCAGGAGGCCCGAAGACGGGCCTGGAGAGGGCGGTGGAGGCGCAGCTCAACAGGAGGTGAGCCAAGGCACACCTCAGACAATGCCCAGCAGCTCGCCCCGCCGCGAGCGAGAGAGCCCCGCGGGCCAGCCCTCGCCAGGCCCGCAGCCCAGCGGAGCCAGCAGCTCGATGTCGAGCAGCGCCACCGAACCACGCCTCAACACAACGGGGCGCCCGCGTGCCTGGCCACCATCATCACCGCCAGTGAGCCGAGAGGAAAAAATTGCACAGCAGATTCGTGCAGACCTTGTTCGTATGACGAGTCTCAGAAGCCAGGCCGAACAACACGGAGGCCAGATGGCATACCTATATCGGATGGCTACGTACTATCGGGACCTACGACCAAGGGATTACTACCAGCCTATGGCAAAAAAATGAGGGGGACGGCGGCTTTTCTAATTATGCAGCCGTCACCCTACAATTACACGGGCTCCCACTACCTACGCCCTCTCCCCCACCAACTCCCACTTCCCAACCTATCATCTCTCTCCAGGCAATCAGCTCTCTACTAGTGTCACTCACATACGGGGTTTGCCTGTCATACAGTATTGTTGATGATGCTCGAAGCATGATGTACCGCGACATCGTAACGGCCAGTGCAGAACGACAGTACATGCTACAGGGTACACATCGCGTACTATGACAGCATACACAGGGAACTACCATACCACATCAACCAGCGCAGCCATGCGTTTGTGATCCGACCACGGTCCGACCTCTCCTCTCCTGCTCAGCTACATCCAGCTCTTGCCTGCTTTAGCTATTACAACTGTTACCTATCTCGACATCCAGAGAATAGAGTGAGTAAGAGTTGCATACTAAGGAAAGGCACAGGACTCCGACAGCAGCAAACCACAGTGCCTACGCCTACTATCACACCAAGGTCTTACTACGGTTCCTTACGGCCCAACCACTGGGAACTAAGGAAACTACTACAATATCTAAGGTGTACAACAGTAGGCGGGAACAACTAAGGTAACGAGGATTGGTATACAGCTCGACATACTACCAGAGGACATTTGCGACTCGAGCATCTTCGCGGCTTCCCATCCAGTGCTGGCGGCCACTCCGCCTACATCCAGAGCCAGCGCCCAGAGGGCGCACGACCAGTGTTGCAATGGCGGCGCAGGCGCACATGGAGAAGGGCGAGATGGCGAAGCAGCCCGCCGCAGAAGACCATCTGCAGCCGACGATTGTGCAGAAGCCGCTCGACAGAGGAGGCATGGGAGGAGTTGCGGACCAAGTGGCGGGCACGGCGGCGTACAGGCTCGAGGTCGCGCACAACGCGCTCCAGAGCACGGCCGTATCGTTCAAGGTGGCGACCGAGCACTGCAAGAAGGCCCTCCACGCGCTCCACAAGCAGCGGGAGAGGGTGGTGACCACCCTGGGCCGCTTGACTGCGAAGAGCCTCAACCCATACGAGGAAGCGGAGCGCAGCCAAGCGGTGCTCTACCTCAAGGAGCAGCTCCACGACATCAACGGTGCCATCAGCTCAATGAGGAGCGCCATCGGCATCACCGACGACAAGATGGGCAAGACCATGCACGGGCCGATGCCATGGGAGCTGGACTTCACGAGGCGCCAGTACGACGAGCTCGACAACATATACACGCGCTGGACGAAGGGCCCGCACGGCTACGCATACGACGAGGCGTTCTTCGCGGGCGACATGCAGACGGAGCCAATGGTGGAGCCGCAGATGGAGATAAAGGACTACCTCCAGCCTCCACGCAGGCCGCCGTGCACCAACCCGAGCAACAGCATCGAGGGCTGGGAGAACCGTGGCAAGGTTCTCAGCAGTGAGGCCAGCTCGAGCACCCCAGCCGCCGCCTCGGCAGTCACTAAGGATGACAGCTCGGCCCAGAGCAGGGACGTCAGGCTGTCCTCGCCAAGGGCGGCAGCGGCAGCAGGCTGGGGCATAGGGCAGCAGCAGTAGTAGAGAGCAGACTGCACTAGGCCTGGCCTCCCTTTTTTTTCTCTCCCCACTACCACCACAAGGGAGGGCTCGGCAGCAAGCACTCAACGCATGAGCCAGTGCGGCCATGCACTACATATGCCGAGGGCAGGGAGTACCAGGCCGCTTCTTTTTTTTGCCTCTCTTACCGTCCAGGGAGTGGGGGAGGAGGGGGGCGTTGGTGGGTGGGCTCTCAGCGGTGAGGGGTGCGCCCAGCGAGGCAGCCCCACATCGCCTGCAACAGTCGACAGGCCGCAACCGAGGCAGGGTCTCCCTGCTAGCGAGGCTCGGGGCCCCGTCGACGCAGGCGGGCCCCGTCGTCTCAGGCGGCCCCCCCAAAGCAAGGGTGGGCCCGCATCCGTATGCTTCCCAGGGGTCAAAGCCTTTTTCGGTAGGCGGCAAGACCAGACCCCCAAGGGCCTTATCCTTATCCTCCTCCTCCTCCTCCTCCTCTCTCCTCCTCTCCCCTCCTCCTCCTCCTCCTCCTCCTCCTCCTCCTCCTCCTCCTCCTCCTCCTCCTCCTCCTCCTACTCCTCCTCCTCCTCCTCCTCCTCCTCCTCCTCATCATCATCATCCTTTTTGCTGCTCCTCCTCATTCTCCTCGCCCTCCTCCTTGCCAGGCCTCTGCAGCTGTGCGGAGCCGCCGCGGCGAGGTGGGCTAGTTTAGCCCGCCCTCAACCCAACCCAACCCAACCCAACCCACCCAACCTTCCTCCTCCTTCTCCTCCTCCTCCTCCTCCTCGGGCCAGGAGCGCGTGTATTGCACCGATCCCGCGACGTGCTGCCAGACACACCGCACCTCCTTTCAGGCAGGCACAGCCCCATTCGTCAAGGAAAAAATAAAAAGGGAGGGGGGGCTTCTCCTCCGGCGGCCGCGAGTCTCGCCCGCGCGGCCGGCGCCTTGTTGGTCGGGAGCCGGCAGACTCCGCCACCGCCATGCACACAGGGCGGTTCCCCCAGAGGTGGCCGGCCGGCTGGACCAGCGCCCACTCCCAGGCTCCCAGGTCGGGGGGGGTCTGCCGGCCGGGGCTTCTGGACAGCATAGTTGGGAGCGTCGCGGCGACCGGGAGGACAGTGCCGTCGACCGCGGGTTCGGTCCAGCAGCGCGGACGTCCTCTTCCTCCTCGTCCTCCTTCTCCGCCGCCTCCTCCTCTGCCTCCTCCTCCTCTTCTTCTCAAGCAGTGGCGAAGCGTCCTGACCTGCCTCTACGCCCACCGCAGAACGCTCGGACAACTGTTTGTCGTTTGCACTTCTGGCTGAGGTTGTCTTGTTTTATGGCATCGCCTCTATGTTCTAAGAGCCTTGCTTGTGCAATTCGAGCACTCTGATGCTCTAAGAGCATGTCGTGGCAGGCGTATGGAAATGCGTTGATGGTGAGTCCCTGCTCAACCTTGTCGGGCGAAAGCCTGGATCACATCAGTTTCTTCGCCACCGGGGGCGCGTGTCCCAAGGCGGTTGGGACGCTTCCGTTGCGCGTCGGGGTATAATCGTTCCAGGCGCCCCGAAACAGCCGTGCCCGATGCCGGAGAAACGTGTGTTGCACGGGTCGTCGTCCGGTAACAGTTTTTCCTCTCTCGTTTTTTGTCTCTTTTTTCCCTTGCAGGAGGTGTGACGGTCCACCACGAGCAACTTCCTACTCCTCGACCAGCCCAATGCTCTCCATCAGTATCTTCCTTCCTACTCATCTTGCCAACCCTCCCTCCCCCTCCTCATCATGTTCCGTCCTTCCCCCATCCCCATCCTGCCCCCTTTTCCTCCTCCACCTCGCTTCTCCTCATCCCCCCTGCCCTCACTGGTCCTCCTTCCCTCCGCCCCCCTCCTACGCACGAACGCGCGCGCGGGAAGAAGTTCGACCAAAGGGGGTGCTGGGCTGGATGAGGAGAGAGGGAGAGATAGAGAGAGGGGGGGGGGAAAGAGATAGAGAAACAACGAGACAGAGAACAGAGGCAAAGACAGACTTTCAGACAGACAGAGACAGTCTTATCGACGGACAGCCAGACCGTCAGACAGAACGCACAGACAGGCAACACATAGACAAGCACAGGCAGAGAGATTGAGAAGGGGGAAGCAGGGGAGGAGGATGGGAAGGAGGGTGTAGAGGAGGAGTGGGAGGGAGGAGGAGGAGGTGGACGAGGAGGAGGGCGAGGAGGAGGACGAGGAGGAGGACGAGGAGGAGACGCAGTGAGGGAGACGGAGGAGTACAGGGAGCATGGCGAGGACAAGGAGGACGAGGATGGGGGGAGCACAGGGAAGTCGACGGAGAAGTTGGGGGGATGACAGGAGGAGGGGAAAGGAGGGAGGGATGCGGAACGAGAAAGACAGGTCAGAGTTGGACGGAGGAGGAAGACAGAAGGAAGAGGATGAGTGAGGGTGAGGACGTGAGGGAGGAGGATAGAAAGGCGAGGACAAGCTAGGTGCGCTCGCGCCTTATCAGACATAAATGTCCCTCTTGCCATCCCTTCCCACGGCGCTGAGTTTCCTCTATCCGCGAACGCGTTTCATAGCCGACCTGCGACTCACAGTGAAAGACATCTTCGTGTTCTGCCCGATCGGAAGAAGGAGCGCTGCATGCACGGCAGGAGGAGGTGGCGGGCGAGCAGGGGGATGGGCGGGGGGAAAAAGATGAGGACGAGTAACCGCAGCAGGAACTTAAGCGGACGGACCGGGAGGGGAAGGAAGGCCAAGGGGACGGCGGAGGAGTGGAAATGAGGCGGGCGAGAACGATGAAGAAATAGTCTGATTCAGACGAGTGGCCCGCGTTGGGGGCAGACGAACAGCAGCAGAAGGAACTGGAGTGGAAGGAGCGGCAGTGGAGGACCAGGGAAAGGCGGAGGAAAGGAAACGATGGGGCGACCACAGTGAAGCACGACTCGGATCCAGAAAAGTGGCCCGTGCGGGGCGAGAACGCCATTCTGAACAACGGGAGCACCGCGCCGATCCGAAATCGAGGCGTACGTTGCAGCGGGAGTACCTTTTTTTAACACGGGGGAAGTTTGAATCGTAAAACAAGGATATGCAAACATAATGCTTGAAATCTTGCGTGTGAAAAAAAACGGCGAGGGGGCGGGAGATGTTTGTTTTTGATAATTGCAGGGGAGGAGGGAGTAGTATTCGTATTGGCTGGCTGTAAAAGAGTAAGGGCAAAGACAGGCGAGGGGAGAGAGGAGCATGAGGAGGGAAAGGGGGAGCAGCGGTGGTGAGGGGCAAGGGGACGCGGGTTAGGGGGGGAGAGGGGGGGCGGACGGGAGACGGGGAGGAATGGGGATGGGGATGGGGATGCGACAGTAGCGGGGGGGAGAGGATCGTGAGGGCAGGAGGATGGCAAGGGGGAAGGGCAGGAGCACGAGCAGAATCAAGAGGGGGGCCCGCGGGGCCCAGGACGGCAAGGAGGAGATGGAAGGGGACGGGAGGAGAGAGAATGGGACGCGAAACCACTAACCCGCCCCGGAAGTGATTATTTGTTCGTCTTGTATGTCAATTTCTCTATATCTCTCTCTCTCTCTCGTTATCTCTCGCTCTCTCTCTCTCTCTCTCTCTATGTCTTCCTGCATATCCTTTCGGTATTCATAAGTATGTAAACTTGCAGACACGTTGTAAGCTGGTTGCAGTGTCTGTTTATGTATATACGCGTGCCCTCTGCTCTTCTCTGTCTCTTATATATATACACATCATTCGCTTACCCTCTTTCTCGGTCTACCTGTGTAGGTGTATACGTATGTATGTATGTATGTAGGTAGGCAGGTAGGTAGTAGGTATGTATGTATGTATGTATGTATATATGTATGCATGCATGCATGCATGTATGTATGTATGTATGTATGCATGTATGTATGTATGTATGTATGTATGTATGTATGTATATATGTATGCCTCCCCCATCCATGTTGTATACATATGTATGTACGTATGTATATGTCTCTGTCGTTGCCTCTCGCTCCCTGTCTCTCTCGGCACACACACACACATCTATACACACATATGTATACATATATACATAAATACATACTTATGCCAGCCAAGGTGAACCTCACACATCGTGTGTCGACCCAGATATGGTATGCAACATGTCTTGGGCTGCTTACGTACGTGCTGCAACCCATGTGGTACAGTCTGTGAATCAAGATCTACGCGAAGCAAGATCGGTGGTGCAACTTACGTGGTGTTGTTGGTGTTGGCTTCCTCGCGCGCGCACATTCCCAACGCTCGCGCAACCATACCACCCACCCGCCCGCAACTTGGTTTGCAAAGCCCATGCGGCGGCGATTGCGATGGCTGCTTGGCGCTTCTCGTGCATCGCTGCGGCCGCGCTAGCGCGCGCAGGCTCGCGCGCAAAGCGGCCAGTTAGTCTGGCGAGATCGATGCGGCCGCGGTGGCGTTGACCGCTGAGGTCTTCCCAGCGCGGCTCGCAGGCCGCGCATCAGCGCGGCCTGCGGCAATGACGGTGCCGATGTTGATCGCGCCAATGGCGATGATGGTGTTCTTGCGACGGTGGTGAAAGTTTGGGGCGATTTCGCCATGCGCGCGCGGTCGACGCCGCGCGATTGGCCCGCACGGCATGAGTTCCCAACCCTCTGTGGTGGAGTATTCGGTTTGAAGAGAGCACCGCGGTCGCGTTTCCCACCTCCTCCCGCTTCCCGCCTCCGCCTGCCTTCTCTTCGCCGTCCCTGGGGGTTGCGATCTGCGAAATTGTCAGCGGAGTGAAGCGCCGCGCGGGCTTGAGGTCGACCTCGCCGTCACTGGGGGGCTGCGATCTGCGAAATTGCAGCATACTTCGAGGGCTGCTGGTTGCCCCAGCGGAGCGAGACACTGCGCGGACCCGAGATAGACCTCGCCGTCTTTGGGGGGCTGCGATTTGCGAAATTGTCGCAAATTTCGAGGGCTACTGGTGGGCCCAGCAGAGTAAGGCACCGCGCGGGCCTGAGGTTGACCTCGCCGTCCCTGGGCCGTTGCGATCTGCGAAGCTGTCGCACCGCGCAAGCGTGAGGTAGACCTCGCCGTCCCTGGGGAGCTGCGATCTGCGAAAGTGTAGCCACGTTCGGGGCCCGATGGTGGGCCTAGCGGGGCGAGGCACCGCGCGGACCTGGGGTAGACCTTGCCGTCCCAGGGGGGGGCTGCGATCTGCGAAACTGTCTCTACTTTCGAGGTTGCTGGTGGGTCCAGCGGAATGAGGCACCGCGCGGACTTGAGGCAGACCTCGCCGTCCATGAGGGGCGCGATCTGCGAACGTGTCGCCGCTTTCGAGGGCTGCTGGTGGGCCCAGCGGGGTGGCGCACCACGCGGGTTTGAGGTAGACCTCGCCGTCCTTGGGGGGTTACGATCTGCGAGCGTTTCGCCAATGTCGAGGGCTGCTGGTGGGCCCAGCGAACGGAGTGAGGCACAGCGCCAATTTGAGGTAGACCTCGCTGTCCTTGGGGGGGGGGGGGGGGGAGCTGCGATGTGCGAAACTGTCGCCACGTTCGGAGGCTGCTGGTGGTCCCAGCGGGGTGACGCACCGCGCGGGCTTGAGGTAGACCTCGCTGTCCCTGGGGGGTTGCGATCTGCGAGCGTTTCGCCAATGTCGAGGGCTGCTGGTGGGTCCAGCGGGCGGAGTGAGGCACCGCGCCAGCCTGAGGTAGACCTCGCTGTCCCTGGGGGGAGCTGCGATCGGCGAAACTGTCGCCACCTTCGGGGGTTGCTGGTGGGCCCCGCGGGGTGAGGCACCGCACAGACTTGAGGTTGACCTCGCCGTCCTTGGGGGGGGGGTGCGACCTGCGAAACTGCCGCCACTGTCGAGGGCTGCTGGTGGGGCCAGCGGAGTGAGGCACCGCGCAGACCTGAGCGAGACCTTGCCGTCCCAGGGGGGGGGCTGCGATATGCGAAACTGTCACCATTTTCGAGGGCTGCTGGTGGGCCCAGCGGGGTGAGGCACCGCGCAAGCCTGACATAGACCTCGCTGTCCCTGGGGGGCTGCGATCTGCGAAACTGTCGCCACTTTCGAGTCGCCACTTTCCAGGGCTGCTAGTGGGCCCAGCGGGCTGAGGCACAGCGCAGACCCGAGCGAGACCTCGCCGTATTTGGAGGGCTGCGATCTGCGTAACCGTCACCACTTTCGAGGGCTGCTGGTGGGTACAGCGGAGTGAGGCACCGCGCGGACCTGAGGTAGACCTCGCCGTCCCTGGGGGGCTGCGATCTGCGAAACTGTCGCCACTGTCGAAGGCTGTTGGTGGGCTCGCCACTTTCGAAGGTTGCTGGTTGAGGCACTGCTCAGACCTGAGCGGGACCTCGCCGTCCTTGGGCGGCCATGTCATGTTGTTGCCGCCCCGCCGACGTTCCAAGCTTCTTGCCCACAGTCTCCTTTTAGACCTTGCGTCTTCCTTAGTGACTCAGGGGTCCACTAAATTACTCATCGTTTTCCCTTGATTGGGGACCTGCGAACCTTTCGACTGCCGCTCGCAGAAGTATGTGCGTCCATGTCACGTCGCCGTTTGCTCGTCAAATCTCCCAAACTACTACTGCCCCGCATTGCGCAGGGGTTGGGTATGTCGCAAGGGTAATGTGAGAGTGGTCGTGTGTTCCTGGCCCGTCTGACGCTGTCGGAAGCAGTATTGGATGCCTTTTCTGAACTGACTTGGAGCCCTCTTGGGGCGCTTCAGGGCCGGCTTGGAGGCCATCTTGGGCGTATTGGAGGCCTTGGGCCGTCTGGAGGCCATCTTGGGGCCGTGTTGGAGGCTTCTTGGGGCGCCACGTGGCCATCTTGGATGCTTCTGGGGCCATCTCGGGGCGACTTGGGGGGGGCCTCTTGGGCCGTCGGAAAGCCGTCGGAAGGCCCATCCCTGAAAACACTTGACGGGAATCCGTGATTCTGGCATCTTCCAGCCCTCCTGGCGGACCAGGCCTCTTGGGCCGTCTTGGATGTTCCATGGGGGGCCGTTTGGGAGGCTTCTTGGGCGGATTTGGACGCATCTTGGACCCTCTTGGGGCGTCTACGAGGCAATGTTGGATCATCTTGGGCGGCATTGAAAGCCATCTTGGCCGTTTCGGGGGGCACCTTGGAACCATCTAGAGCAGGAGAACCTTTGCAACCAGGTGTGGGCAAGCCTTCCCACTGGGAGCCTTTAGCAACAACAAGAAGAACGTTTAGCATGCCATGCACCCGTGTGATAAAGCAACAGAAGGCGGCGCGTATAGTGGCCTGCAGCGCATCCCGTTTTCGAGCTTGGGTTTTGGGTATGAAGCCTATTGAATGTTTGTTGGGATATCGTGGGGGGCCTCTTGGAGGCAGTTTGGAAGATTCTTTGGGGCCGTCTTGTGGCCTCGTTTGGGCCTCCTGGGGGCCTGTTGGGGCCTCTTTGGGGCATCTTGAGGCCTCCTGGGCGCCTCTTGGGGCCTCCTGGCGGCCTCTTTGGGCGGAAGGCTCGGATGTTCGGTTCGTGTTCCTTCTCTTGGGCCCCTATTTGGGCTGTCTTGGGGCCGTATTGGGCCGTCTTGGGCGCCTCTTGGGTTTTCTGGGGGCTCTCGTAGATAATTTGGGCATGTTGGGCTGTCTTTGGGCGGTTTCGGTGGCCTCTCAGGCCGTCTTGGAGCGTCGGAAAACAGAAAATACGCAAACGCTGAAATCTTCAACAACCAGAGGAATCACTAATTTGTGCCTCTTGGGAACCTCTTGGGAGGCCTCTTGAGGACGTCTTGGGAAGCCTCATGGGGACCTCCTGGGGCGTCTTGGAGGCTTCTTGGGCCATCTCGAGGCCATCTTTGGCGTCTTGGAGCGATATGTGGGCGTCTCCGAGCGTTCTGGCGCCGCCCAGAGGGCACGCGACAAACTCACTGAGAGTTGTGAGTTCGAGGTCCGGGCCCCTTCCAGACTAAGGGCACGGCCACTCCGTGCCCGGCGGCAGGGCGGTGTAGTTTCTATGCCTCTCTCTCTCTCTCTCTTTCTTTGATGTTTCTCTCTCTCTCTCTCTTTCGTGGTTTGTCCCTCTCTCTCTCTTCCTCTCTCTCTCTATTTCTTTTTTTCTCTCTCTCTCTCTCTCTCGTTCTCTCTCTCTCTCTCTTTCTCCTACCTTCTTTTTCTCTATACATATAAACATGAATCTACCATACCACGGCTGATTTCCCCGTCGCGTGGGGGGAAATTATCTGGCACAATTTGAAGCCCGATAATGCGGCCCGGTTCCGGTTCCGGTTCCGGTTCCAGGATGGGTCAGAGCGGCGTAGGATACCCAGGAAGGCCACAATGGGTGTCGAAATCACCTCCAGGACGGCCACGACAGTCTAAATACGGCCGAATCCCCGAGGTGGCTGCAAGACTGCGCAGGAAGGCTCAAAGTCCCCCCAAGAGGCATCCAAGATGCAGAACTTATATATTTCGTGGCATGCTTGCTTTCTCCTTAATTATCCAAATCTTCTACGACGGACCAAGATGGCCCGAGAGGCGCCCAAGAGGGGCCCAAGACAGTCTTCGAGGGCCCCGAAACACCCAAACCGGCCCGCTGCAAGGGCTCCAGATTCGGATTCTAGACGGCCCAACAGGGCCCCCAGACCGCCCCTAGCTAGAAAGCCCATGGGGTCCCTCATGACGACACCTGAGGAACACAAGACTGCTCAAACTGACCCCCAGACGGCCAGAAGTGTCTTTGTCGTAGTTTTGTCATGCGCGTGCCATCCATGGGCAGCAGAGCGGCAGGCATTCAAGACGGAGTTGACGGAGCAGACGTATCCGGAGATTCTGCGGTCGAATTTGGGCCCGCCCCCCAGTTTGCGCGGCGGAGGCAGCGGTGACGGTCAGGGGAAGCGAGGGACGGGTCGGAGGATGGACCGTCTGTGGGCAGGCCGTCTCATCCGACGTTTCAACTTTTCTTGGCATCGGCCCCTGGAAATCTCGACCCACTTCTCCGGGGCAGGTGTGTCATCTTGAGTTGAAATTTCTTGACGCTCCTGGGTCCAGGGAGCGGCCTCCTGAGGCTGAAACCTACGGACAAGCGCCGTCACCATGTTTTGGTTGTTGCAGCGCCTGGACCTGAGTGGGGGAGGACCAGGACTTCCGCCGGCAGGAGCGTAGCGTCCTTCTCAACATGCCTCTCCCCCTCCCGAAGCGCGCCCTGCGGTGCGTCGCCGTGTGCGGTGGTCGCGCGCGCGCGGGCTGCGGCGCACCGCAGGGCTTGCGTGACTCCGCCGAAAAGACATGCACACAGGCACCCTCGGGTGGATTGTTCCTGGGCCTCAGGGGGAGGGTGGCGGTGCAGACGTCAACGGCACTGTATGACGACATACGTATATCTACATATTATACACATGGGTGTAGGTATGCATACATGCATGCATGCATGCACTCATGTGTATGTATGTATGTGTGTATTTATGTATGTATGTATGCATGCATGTTGGGTTGTATGCATGTATGTATGCATGCATGCATGTGGGTATGTATGCATGTATGTATTTATTTATGTATGTACGTACGTACGTACGTATGTATGTATGTATGGGTGTATGTATGTATACATGTATGTATGGATGCATGTATGCATGCGTGTGTGTATGTATGTATGCATGTACATACGTGCGTACGCATGTATGCCTGTATGGGTGTATGTGTGTTTGTTTGTACGTACGTAGGTGTGTGTATGTGTGTAGTTATGTGTGTATGGATGTATGTATGTATGTATGTGCATGTATGTATGTATGTATATATGTATGTATGTGTGTATGTAGTTGTATATATATAGGTTTGTGTGCGTACGTATGCATGTTTGTATGTATGTATGCATGTGGGTAGGTAGGTAGATCGGTATGTCGGTATGTATGTGTGTATGTGTGCTTATGTGCGTAAGTGTGTATGTATGTGTGTATGCATGCAGGCATGCATGCATGTATGCAGGTAGGTATGTGTATGCATATGTGTATGTATACATACGTGTATGCATGCATGTAAGTAAGTATGTTTGCATGCATGCATGCATGCATGTATGTATGTAAGTATGTGTGCATGCATGCCTGTCTGTCTGCCTGCCTGCCTGCCTGCCTGCCTGTATGCATGCGTGGGCCCATGCATGCATGCATGCATGCATGCATGTATGCATGTATGTATGTATGAATGTATGAATGTATGTATGTATGTATGTATGTATGTATGTATGTATGTATGTATGTATGTATGTTTATACATCGACTTCGTGGCATACAGACTTCCAGCGCATGAACAAAAACAAGGCGGAGGGAGTTCGCCGTGTTCGGCCTCCCGAAGGCTCGCTGCGGGCCTCGGGACCGTCAAACTCCGACTCGGGACAGCACACCGGCCCTGTGGAGGGGGTCCCCAGACTTCGGGGACCCCGTGTGGAACAAAGCGAGGTCTCGGATGCCTGCGCCACGTTCTAAACAGGACCTCCCGCGGATGGCTTGTGTCTCATTCCTTCGAGGAAAAGAAACCAATACAGACATAGAGTGTTGGAGACCCGCGCGGATATCTTGGATCGCTGCTGATCCCCCTTGGCAGCGCCTCCGGTGCCGGCTCTGGCTCGCTCCGCGCGCCAGGGACGGGGTCCAGCGCCAATCCAAGCACATGCTCCAGCACAGAATTTCCGGAGCTCGGCATGGATTTCTTGGATCCGTGCTCAGCCCTGCTGGCGGCGCCTCTGGCGCGCTCCACGCGCCAGGGAGGGGGTCCAGCGTTGATGCCAGGCATCTGCGCGGACCTCCGACAGTTTCTGTAAGTTTGGCCTTCGGGGGCCGAAGCGAAGGCAAGGCATAACATGCTTTGACGATTACCAGGACGTGTGTTAGCTGATGTGTGTGTGTTTGTGTTACCCCGTTCGGCCCTCGTTACAGTGGCTGCGTCGTCTTGAAGGGCTTCGGTGGACAGGCCCACGATGGCGCCAACACACGTTCTGAGGATCATCGACTGTTCGCCCCAGGGGCGAGGCGTCGAGAGTGCCTCTGGGGCCCACGGGTGGACAAGTCATCCGCCCGAGGTTCGGGGATGCCAGCGTCACGTTTCGCAATCGCACGCAGTATGTGGTTCATTAACCAGCCTCGAGCTTATCCCTGTCCCTAAGATCTACAAGCCCAAAGGCGATGACGATCTCAGGGGTGCGCCCTCAGAAACTGAGGGAATCCTTCTTAAATCCGGTATCGAGATCGGGTGACGCCAACGAGAGGGATCGGAAAAGAGGGGGGTGATGACTAGTGGGGGGGGATTTCATGGAGCGAGCTATGATTTGTCCTCAGATTTCATGGCGCCTCTTCTTATTTTATTACGTCCCAGGCCCCCCCGCTGGGCCGCGCACATGCCGCCGGTCATGATTTGCACCCCCCCTCTTGGACACCCCCCTCTTGGCCACTCCCGAAATGAGAGGGATAGTGATGTGCTCCAGTCTGGTAGTTCACAGGATCTACAGGTGGAACATCTGCGCCGGGTGCGGCCGACACCTTGGCTCCAGCACAGGCAGCTCGTGCTGTGCGAGCGATGTCAGCGCATGCACCGACGATGGTTGCCAGCGGTTCTGGTGCATTGTCAGAGCCCCGAATCATCAGGGGTAACTCGGGTCAGGACTAGCTCGGGTTGGTTTTTCGGGTATCCGAACCCGAGTTACCCCGGACCCGAGTTACCCCGGATAATTCGGGCGTCCAGAGCCCCAAATCATCAGGGGTAATTCGGGTCAGGGCTAACTCAGGTTCGTTTTTCGGGAATCCAAGCCTGAGTTTCCCCGGCCCGAGTTACCCCGGATAACTCGGGCGCCCAACACTGCTGCTCTGCGGTCGTACTGCGCAGAGGGCGTTCTTATGTGCGGTGATGCCTCTAAGCGCAGAGGCGTCATCAGGCCATGAGGCGCCGTGTTGCCCACGCGTACCGTGGCGGCCATATGCGCTGCTCCCCTGAGTTGTTCCCCGGAGGTCGCAGGCGCCGTAAGGGCCACGTGGGCGGTGGCATTCCAGAGCAATGCGGCGCCTGCTGCATGTCGTGTTCGATCCTCGCGTGTTCCGCTTTTTGCCTACCACTTTCCATATGTGGTGTTGACGTGGCCTCTTTATCGCCACTCATTGCGTCGCATATGTTTTGATATGGCGTTCCTACTTCAGCCTGGTACTATTGTAGACGCTTCGCGTAACCCCGCCAGCCCATCCAGAAGCGATGCCCAGACGAGTTGCCCTGATCAAGGATGTGGAGTAGAACGCGTTGGACAAATGGGTAAGACGTCGTGCCCCAAGAGGGGGCATGGAGGAGGAATCGGAGGAGAAGCAATAGGAGGAGGAGGAGGAGGAGGAGGAGGAGGAGGAGGGCGAGAGGAAGGAGGGACGAGCAAGGAGGAGGAGGAACATGTGGATGCGGAGGAGGAGGAAGAGGAGGGCGAGCAGAAAGGCCAGAGGCCTCGTGGATGCCTCTCGGAGTCTCTTCGGATTTCGTTTGAAAGTATCTTGGAGTACCCTTGGGTGTCTTGGGGGTCTCTTTGCAGTCCCAGAGGCCTCTTGGGTTGTCTTGGGTGCTTATGGGGGGACTCTTGCAGCCTCTTGGGGGTCTCTTGGGGGCGTCTTGGGGGCCTCTTAGGGCCTACTGCGCACCTTGGGGCCGTCTTGGGGCACCCTTGGGAGCCTCGGGGGCCAGCTTGGGGCCATCTTAGGAGAGATCGGTCAAAGGAGGGGGCTCCAGGGTCCGCCCCCAGGAGGCCAAAGTGTGGCCAGCGCCTTAGTAAAATCAGCGATGCTGGCTTTCTCGCCGAGGCCTTTTTGGGAGCGTCTTGGGTGCCTCTGGGGGGGCCCTCTTGGGGCCTCTTGGGGGTCTCTTGGGAGCCTCTGGGGGGCATCTTGGGGAGCCAGGCTTGGGGGCCTTCTGGGTACCTCTTGGGGCCCTCTTGGGGCACCCTTGGGAGCCTCGGGGGGCATCTTGGGGCCACCTCGGCGAGCATGCCAACATAATTGATGTCACTCTGGTTTGGGCCACATGTTGGCCTCCTGGACAGGGACCCTGATTAAGAGCCCCCCTCCTTTGAACGATCTCCTCCGAAGCCTCTTGCGGCGTCTTGTGTGCCTCTGGGGGGCTTCTTGGAGACTCTGGGGGGCCTCTCATGAGCCTCGTGAGGGCAACTTGGGGGGTCTCTTGGGGGCTTCTTGGGGCTCTTGGGGCACCCTTGGGACTTGGGAGCCGCGGGGGCCATCTTAGGGCCATCTTGAGGGAGATTGATCAAAGAAGTGGCCGTAGTACATTTAGGGTCCCCCCACCCCAGGAGGCCAAAGTGTGGCCAACACCTTAGTAAAACTTGATTATGGCTTCCTCGTCGAGGCCATCTTGGACGCTCCAACGTCTCGGGAAACCTCCCCTCCAGATACAGGGGAGGGGTAGGGTGAGGGGTAACACGTCTACGATGGGCAAGAAGGGAGGTTGGAAGAGGAAATCCGCTCAACCACTCGCGCCCTACAGGGCCGGTGGGATTTTCTTGCGGTCCGCACGCTTCCTTCTCCCCCTTTTCCCCTCATCATTCTCCCCTCCCTTTTCCCTTTTCTCCTCTTCCCCTTCCCGGGTTGCGATGTCCGAGTGCCTGGGCAAATTCTGGACCGAGTCGCCCTCTTTGCAGGCCCCTCGTTTTCCCTGAGCCCCTCCATTTTCCCCTTCACCCCGGCTTCTCTCTCGGCGGCCAGCCAATTCGCGGGTCGCCCCGGATCGCCGCCCGCGGGGCTGGTGGAGCTCTTCTGCCTCGCCGCCGACGAACAAATGTTTCTCCCTCGGCATCTTTACCCTCAGCTCCCCTCCCTGCGGGCAGTACTTACATCCATATCCAGAGCGTCTTGGACTTTTCGGGAAGAGGTGCCGCAACGCCGATGCGCACTGGATATGGATAAAATCAAGGCTCTTGGGGCCAGATTTTTATCCATATCCAGTGCGTCTACGGTTTCTGGGGAAGAGAGCCCAAGACTCCAAGACACACTGGATGTGGATATAACTATTGCCCGCACTCCCTCCCGCCGATCCGTCCCCTCCGTCTGTGTGCCGCTCGCCCTGCCCTGCCGCCCCTCCCGGCTCTGAGACCCCTCCCCCCCCGAGCCCCCCCCCCCCCTGTTCTCTCCTTCCCTCCCCTCGGCTGCGCGTTTCCCTCCCTGAGGCCCTCTCCCTCCGTTCCCCATTCTTTCCATCTTCCTCCACCGCCAGATTATGCCCCCCCTTCCCGAGCCCCCCCCCCCGACTCTCCTTCCCTCCCCTCGGCTGTGCGCTTCCCTTCCTGAGGCCCCCTCCCTCCCTTCCCCATTCACTCCCTCTGCTCCACCGCCAGATTACGTATGTCCGCGTCCGCTGTTTCGGAGTCGCGCCTGGAGACCGCGATAAGTGGTGGATATGGAGATTACCCCGCCTTCAACGCTGGAAGGTATCCAGCTCGGCTACACCCCGAGTTCCACGGGCACGACCCCGAAGCGGTGGATATGGATATTCCCTGGCGGTAAATCCATGCCTCATCTCTCCTCCCTCCCCCCCTCCCTCCCTCCCTCCCTCCCTCCCCCCCCGCCCTTGGGCCCCTTGGTCTCTGCGTGCGTTCAATTCCCGGGCGCAAGCAAACGGCGACTCGTCGCGATAGCTCCCGTGCAGTCGCAGGGGCCGTTCGGGGATCGCTCCTCCCCCGCAGTGGTGGGGAACGACGCACCATCTCGCGGTCCAGACCGAGGCGCGCGGCTGTTCAGTTCCCAGGCTTCCGCCGTGATGTTCGTTCATTACAGTGGCGCCAAGAGTTCGGGCCTTGTCAGTGTTCGGCCTCGGTCCCGGAGGGCCACCACGAGGCTCCGGGCTTGTCGTCAGCCAAGCAGCTCAGGACGAGCAGTCGCCCCCCCCCATGGGGAGGGGCCTGGGCTTCTGGGGACCCCGTGGCATAAAAGCACAGGGCGTCGGATCTCTCCGAGTGCTTCTCTCCCAGGAGGGGACCGGCCGGGCGCGCGAGCATGGCCGTAGGTGTGTGGCCTCTCGCAGAGCGACCCGCCAACTCCGTAGATCGTCTTACCGACCCGAGAGAGAGAAAGAGCAAAAAAAAAAACGCCAGAGGGCCGGCCCTCCCCCGCGTCCTTTCTCTCGGGGGGGGAGCAGCGCTCCTGGCGGCGCAAGACGCAGCGTCAGTCCCCCCCTCGACGTGGTGGCCCCCGGCCGACGTTTTTCAGTGGCTGTTGGCTGCTGTGGTGCGCGTGATGTCGCGAGGCGCGGCTCCGGCGATCTCGGGGGGCCGCGCGAGCATCAAGCATCAGTGGGCCGAGGGGTCGTTGTTCGGGTGGCGTGCGCCGATCCGCCGACCGCCAGAACGAGTGAGAGCTTGTCTCGATCGTGCAAATATTCTAGTGGGTCAGGGATCTCTGGGATGCACATGAGGGGCTCGTTGGATACCTCTCAGGGGCCTCTTGGAGGGCTCTTTGGGGCATCCGGGGTGTTTTGGGGGGCCTCTTGGGGGCTTGTTGTGAGCCTCTTGGAAGCTTCTTGGGGACTCTTGGGGGCTTTTCGGCGGCCTGTGGGGGAGGTGGGGGGTCATAGGGGGGGGTGGGGGGGGGAAGACTCGAAATGCCAGTTCGTATTCCTTCTCTTTGGCCCCTCTGAGAACCCTCTTGGGGATCTTGGGCCGTCTTGGGGGCCCTTCGGGCCGTTTGGGGTCCCTCTTGGGCTGTATTGGCGGCTTCTGGGCCCGTCTTGGGGCGATCTTGGGGGCTCCTTGCTGTCAAGACGAAAAGGCGAACATGCTAAACATGTACGCTTTTTCTTTGAATTTAGATATGTCTGACTCTTGGGGCCTCCTCCTGGGTGCTCTTTGAGCACTCGTGGGGCGTCTTGGAGGCATCTTGGGCCGTCTGGAAGCCAGCTTTTTGTTTTTTTTGAGCCTCCGCGGCGTGTTGGAGCCCAGCTTGAATCAGCTCACCTGGCACCTTACGGAGGCCACAGACCGTAAGTGTGGGAGCTCTGGAGGCGCCCCCCCTCCCTCTCCAACGGCATTTGGGAATTTGGGGGAGGGGGACAGCCACGGCCTTCGCACCCAAGGCAAGCCGCAAGCCGGGGTCGGCGGGCAGTTCTTGGAATCAAGCTATTCAGTGGACACCCATCAAGAGAAAAGCCGATCATCGATTGCTGCACAGGTTCCGTCGACACTGACATGCGTGGTGCACGCGGCCAAGAGGGGGGTGATGACTAGGGGTGGGGATATCATGGCCTGGGCCATGATATTTCCCCAGATTTCATGGCGCCTCTTCTTATTTCATTACGTCCGTGGTCCCCCCTTCGGCCGCGCACATGCCGCTGGCCATGATTTGCGACCCCCCCTCTTGGACGCCCCCCTCTTGGCCGCCCCAGGGTGCAGTCCCCCGTCGGCTTCGCTGATCGCGGCGTGTCGTGCCAGGTGCGTACTCGGCAGCTTGGCTATCCCGCCCGCGTGCGCCGGGATGCGGTGCCTCGCGCACCCGTCGAGTGCCCTTTGAAGGGGGCTTTTTACCCATGAGTCGAGCATGTCCCTCGACAGAAGGACTATTCCCAAATAGTAAAAAGACAGTCTGGGTACGATTTTTCTATAGTTTGAGAAAAGAAAAAACTATGTTTGATACTTTTCTGGGTCATGTTTATTTTTCGTGAAAAATCCGCCTGTAGGGGGGCATGCCCGACCTAATTCCACCCAGGGCTGGACCTAAACGCTGTTTGGCTAGACTTCGGCTGTGTTTTGTTTTTCGGTTTGGCAGGAAGGTACGGAAAACAGGTAGAGCAACAGCACGGAAACAAAACGAAAAACAGCGTTCAGGTCCAGCCTTGTTTCTACCCCCGACAGTAGCAGGAACGATTCGGGACGAAAAGCCAGCCCCAGGGGCGCCGAGAGTTCCAGGGTCAGGCGACTCGACCAAATCGAGCGTCGAAGGTCTGGGTTGCGTATTTCGGTGTGGCGGTCACGATCAACGGAAAACATGCGAGCGGGGCGGAGGAGGAGGAGGAAGATGGAGGAGGAGGAGGAGGAGGAGGAGGAGGAGAAGGAGGAGCGTATCTCCTTGCCGCCGGCTCCGCCGAGGCGTCGTGGTGCTCACTCTGAAGAAATTGGGTATCGACGACTTGGTGCACTTTGACTTCTTGGACCCCCCTGCTCCGGAGGACGCACTTCCTTTCCACCCTCCGCAAGCACGTGAAAACCGAGCAACTACAAGAACACAAACTGCGGATGTCCGTGTGGAGTTCTTTGGTCGGCGCTGGACCCCACTCCCCGCGACCCCTGGCGGCGTCTCCGGCACCGCCGCCGCGCGCTCCGAGGAGAGGGTGTGGGAGGTGACCCAAGAGGTCCGCGCGGACCTCGGACAGCTCAGGCTCCTGCAATCTGGTGTGAATTGCTTTCCAATGCAGGGGGGCCGCTCACAGTTCACTCCTGGCTCCCCCCCCCTCCCCTCTCTCCTCGCTCCCCGCCGGTCCACGTGCCCCCTCCTGCCACGCTTGTCCTCTCTTCTGGAGGGCTGCCTGCCGTCCTGCGCGGGCGTTCCCGGCCTCCTGCCGCCACGGACGCAGCTTTCGGGTCGGCAGGGCGGGAGTCTCCCTCGAACGCCCCAGGCTGTTCATCATGACATTCTTGCTGCGATAGTTTGCGCGTTGCCCCGAGAGTCTTCCTCGAACGCCCCAGGTGGTTTGACGGTGCCACGGCCGTTCACCGTGACACTCTTGCTACGATGGTCTGCGCGTTGCCCCGAGAGGGGCTGCGCCGATCCCCGCCAGCAATTTTTGTCCGTGGCCTCGTCGCCGTGTACACTGCAACGTGTGGTGAGTCTGTTGGGGTGCTGGGTGACCGCACGGTGTGGGGACGTGGGCAGTGATCCGAGGATTTCTCGGGCCGTGTACACTGCAACGTGTGGTGAGTCTGTTGGGATGCTGGGTGACCGCACGGTGTGGGGACGTGGGCAGTTCTCCGGAGATTGCTCGGGCAGTTGGGGCCTCCAGAGTCTAAAAAAACGGTGCGGCGAGGGTCCGCGCGGTGGGGTCTCTGCAGAGTCCGAGGTCCCCGCGCGGTCCGTCACCGCACCGTTTTGGGGAGGCCCTCCAGAGGTCCAAGGCACAGTCCCATAGGCTCGCACGGGTGCCCTTGCATCGTCTTCGTTCGTGGTTGGGCTCTCCGCCTTGGGGATGGTCTTCGTTTCGGAGATCTCCCTGGGCAATTTGGTTATCGGCGAAGGGTCTCACGCTCTTGGCATTCTTGGCCAGCGATCCTGCGGCCCTGTTTCGACCGACTCACAGTGGAGGCCCATGGCAAGAAACGCCCTGCTTGCCTCAGGGGTGCCCTGGGCTTCTTGGGCATCGATGGTCTTGCGAATGTCGGGCCGGACGAAGGGGGCGATTGGGAAAGGGGGGGTTACGAAATCTGCTGCATGCAGCTGGTTTCGGCCGCACCGAGGGGCCCATTCCTCGATACATGGCTGCCTCCGGCGCCGGGAGGCGCCGGGAAAATCAGCTCCGTGAGCTGATTCTCAAACCCCCCCTTTGCTACCCCCCCCCCTTTCGCCCGGCCCGAGAATGGAAGGCGTGACGTGCCCAGACCAAAAACCAATGGACGTCCTGGGGCCTCAGGGCTCGTTTTTTTGCTGGTGGAGGGTTTCCCGCGGACCGGCCTCCGCGGGACGTCACCCGCGGGGGGGGCGCGCAGGGAGCCGTGCCTCGCGGCCAGCGTCGGAGGAAACCTCCCCCTCTCTCTGGCGTCGAGGGGCACCGCAACGGGGCTCCGCGCTGACCGCGGACAGCCGGATCTCCTTCGAGCCTCCCTGCGAATTTGGGAGCCGCGCGAGGCCGACCCCCTCTCCTCCTCCTCCTCCTCTCCCTCCTCCTCCCCCCCTCCTCCTCCTCCTCCGCCTCCCTCCTCCTCCTCCCCCTCCTTCCTCCTCCTCCTCCTCCTCCTCCTCCTCTTCCTCCTCCTCCTTATCCTCCCTCCTCCTCTTCCTCCTCCTCAGCTCTGCGCAGTACTATCATCGAAGGACAGTGGTTACAAGCCAGACTCAACCAATATGGTTATGCCGAGGACGACCTGTGCCAGCACTCTCTGGATTGCACTGGAACGCTTCATCATCGCCTATGGTGCTGCCCTCTACTTCAGCAGGAGCGAGAGGCAGCTGTCGATGCAGACGTCATTCGGGCGGCACGCGCGTCTCATCACACCGACCTCTTCACGCGGGCGTTGTTACCGAGAGACGCTCTTCCCGCGATCCCGCCCCCAGCTCAGGACGAGCTGTGGAGATTTGTTCATGGAGGCGAATTGGCGATGATCGCAGGGGATATCTACACGGACGGATCTGGACTATCTATTATTGGGTGGCCAGAAGCTAACAGAGCAGGTTGGGGGATTGTGATGATGACGGGGCAAACAGTGCGTGGGATTGCATATGGCCCATTGCCAGGACACCAACAGTCGGTTCCTCGGGCGGAGTTCTTCGCGGGTATTCAAGTTTTGCGCCACGAGATTGTGCCGTTGCACATTCGTACGGACTGCATGGGCACAGTGGACGGGCTCCAGAAAAGAGATGAATGGTGCACTCATCCCCGCAGGCCGCACTGTGATTTATGGAGACAGCGGTGGCATGCACTGCAAGACCAGGGAGGATTGACATCCCAGCTGGAAATCACATACGTCCCCTCACATCAGACAACGGGCGAGGCGACCTTAGACAAGAAGGGCAACGACTACGCAGATGTGGCGGCTAAGCGGGGACTGGCCATGAATGCCCTTACGACGCAGGTCACGCACTTGCACTCCATCATGCTGAACATCTTGCGACAGGTGGCGTGTTGGATTGGATTGTCAATGACGTTGGTGGGCAACTCGGACAGGCAGCGGCCCCCAGCGCGCCGCCCTCGACGTCGGCAGCGGCGACCTTCGCGACCAGTACGACAGCAGCCACTACTGACTGCGAGCCAGCGCCTGCACGTACCCAGGCCAGGGCTCGCAGGAGGATGGACATGTATATACTGTCAGCGCTTCGCGCGGACCGCATCAGGACGCCGTCGAATGTGTTCGGAGGTGTGCTCTGCGCACCGCCCCTCGGAACCTCAGGCCCCTGCCCCTGGAAGGCCAGGGCGGCCTTGGTGAGCAGATGTAGGATGGCCGAAGGAGGAAGGAGCTTCGCGGGCCTCCCCTCTTCCCCCCTTCCTTGTCCCTTGAGCCTCCGCCTCCGCCCCCTCCTTTGCCCCACTCGAACCCCAGGGTTAGGATTGTGGGCAAGACTAGGAGACCTGAGGACGACGGGGCAGAAGCCTTCATCCGAGTCCAACGTAGGGTGAGGCCTAGAGTGCACTTCGAACAGCCTGTTCAGACCCGTGTTCGGGATGCGACGGTCGCCTTGGGTCCTTCAGTTGATTCGGAGAAGCGCCCCAGACTCGCGGCGGCCTCCACGAAGGCCAACGCGGTCCCTCCCAGCACGGTGCTTCCCGCGGAAGAGACGATCCCTCCTTCGACCTCTAGAGGCCACGTGCTCTACGGTGCCGGAGATGTTGTCGGATGCATACGTTGCGGATCAGTTTCGGAGCGTGCGCACAGATCCCAGCTGTACAATGAGTGTCTGGGCCCCAGGGCTTTTTTTAACGGGGAGCCTTCAGAGGAAGTGGGGGCGAACTAATTTCGCCTCGGCCCGCCACCCGAGCGAGGGCTGCAGTCATCCAATCCCGTTTCCCCGGTGTGTGCTTGTGTCAGATCCTGCGGTGGAGTGGTTCGGCCTCGCTACCTAATCTTTCTCTTGTTCTTGAACCCCACTCTTTCTGGAAGTGGTGGGTGGTGGGTCTGTCGTCCCGCCCCCCCGATCTCCCAGGTCAGCTTTCTTGGCCTGTGTCTGCCGCGCGGGCCCAGAGATGGGCGCGTGTGTGGGGATATGTCTGGGGAGTCCCTCACGTGTTCTCAATTCGTTATGTGAGAGATTGTGCGTTTCTCGCCTTTTCCCAAGCGTTGTTGCCCGTCCCGCACCTTGACTCGTCGCGTCCCCTCATGCGTTCGTTTTTCCTCCTCCTCCTCCTCCCTCCTTCTCCTCCTCCTCTCTCCGCCTCCTCTCCTCCTCCTCCTCCTCCTCCTGCTCCTCCTCCTCCTCCTCCTTGTCCCCCTCCTCCTTGTCCCCCTCCTCTTCCTCCTCCTCCTCCTCCTCCTCCCCCCTCCTCCTCCCTCCTCCTCCGCCCCCCTCCCCATCCCCCTCCCCCTCCCTCCTCCTCTTTCCTCCCCCCTCCCCATCCCCCTCCCCCTCCTCCTCCCTCCTCCCCTCTCGTCCTACCCCCGTGGGCGCGCCGCCACAGTGCATCCAGGGGCCCAGGCCTCGTGCGCGAGACCTGCTGCGGGCAGTGCGCTCGCGACACGGCCTTGGCTGGCCCGGGGTCAGGCGCTGACCCTGGCCAGCGCGTGCCCGACGGCGGGCGGCGGTGGGCGCCGCGAGGGTGCGAAGGTAGTCGCTCGTCGCCCCTCGCGCGGGGGGAAGTCGGCCGACATGGGCGTGCGCTGGTGCTCCCGTCAAACATGTGCGCGTCGCGCTTTCATTGGCGATCGTTAGTTATGCATTGTGTTGCCGATCGACGCGGGCCCTCGCACCCCCCCCACCCCATGGAGTTGATCTGGGCTGTTTTTGGCGCCTGTTCCGAGCAGGCGAAGTGTCCCCTCATAAGACGCACTGTCGCAAACAGTCTTACTAAGCGGAGGTCCAGAGCCAGGCCCCCCCCTCCCCCCCTCTTCGCTCAATGTCGAAACGCCGAACAAGAATACGCTCACTTGCCACTCGCATCCATCTGCATGAGGCAAGCCCTGCCGCCCTTCCACGTGCCGGCGCAGCGTGGGCATGCACGCAGGACGGCCTCCCGCGGGCTCGGCAGCAACCCCATTGGGCCCGCTTTCGGAAGCACCGCTGGAGCTATCTGTGTCTGCAGTGAGCTTCGCATGCCCTGCTTCGTTCGGTAGCAAGTATTGGGAGCCTCGTGTACCCTCGTAACTCCGTCGGTTAGCGCCGCTTCAGCGTCGATTTAGCGCCGATCTAGCGTCGATTAGCGTCGACCTAGCGTCGCTTAGTGTCGATTCGCAGGAGCCGACACGATGGTACGGGAGGTCCCCGTCAGGTGCCACCGAAGCCCCGCCCCCTCTCAGGCCACCCCGCGGGCGGTCCCTCCGAACGGGGGGGTGCACGAAGCAAGGGCGCCCTCGAGGGCACGAAGTTATACGCGCTTCGCGGTTCGGCTCCGATTCCCCCTCATCCTCCTCTCCTCCTCTGGGAGGCGGCGCGAGAGCGCGAGGTTATCCGCGCTCCGCGCTTCGCGCAGCGCGAAGCTGGGAGGCCTTAGCGAAGACTGCCACGTGCAGCCGGGTCGCCCGCGGGCGCGCGCAGGCTCGAGCGCGCTGCGCGCGCCACGGCCTGAGCCCGAGCGGTTTCGGGCCCCTCCTCCGAGGGCTCGGCGCGGTGGCCCGCCGAAGCGAGGGGGGACCGCTCGCCGCGCCTCCAGGGCTCGGTCCGAGTTCTCCGATTCTCAGCACGAGCGAGATGGGCACGGAAAGAATGGGTACAATGTTCAACAGCAGTTCCTGTTCATTTCGAACAGGACTCGCTGTCCACGCCGCCGCGGCCTGTGTCCATTCGGGACAGAAGGCCGCCTGCCCAATAGCGGCCGCTGTTGGTTTGGGGCAACATTTGTTGTTGGGCATTGTACCCATTCTTTCCGTACCCATTTCGGGCGTCCAAAGATTCGATTCGATCTCGATGTTTTCCCGTTCCGATCCGATGCGACTTCGACGGCCTCTTGGCTTTTCCGACTTCGATGGGGTTCCGATTCGGGTTCCGACTTCTCAGCGGAGGCCTGCTGGCCTGCCGATGCCCGCGGATTCGACTTGTCCCAGCTCGGCTGCCGAGTTCCGCCGATCCGATTCATTTTTTATACCCGATCCGATTCATCGATTCGATTCTGGGCTCTCCTGCGACTGTGATCACCTCTGCGTCGTTGCCTGTTTTAGGCTCCTCGCTCCTGTCTGCCGCCGCGGCGGTTGTTGGGACGTGGACGGCCAAGGGTCTTGCATCCTTACCTTAGCCACGCGCAGAGGGGGGTGGGGGGAGGGGGGAGGGCTTCTTAGAAGCACCCCTGCTTCTTAGAAGGCGCGGGCCTTATCTATAGATGTAAGGCCAGCACCTTCTAAGAAGCAGCCTCCTTCTAAGAAGCCCTCTTCCTCCCTCCACCCCCTTGTGCGCGCCGCCAATTACCCCTCCTTAGGATGCAACTCTTGGGAGGCTTGATTCAGAATCCGCACCGAACAGGCCTGATCCCGTTCGATCCAGCGTACTGTCGGACTTCATCCGGCCCGATCCGGCTCAGCGGCCCCTCAGTCAGGCTCATAGTCCTCATCCGTTTTGACGAAGGCCTCCCGGGAGTTGCCTCTTGACCTGCCCCCCTCTCCCGTCCCCCTCGTGACCCAGCTCGCCCGCAGACTGCGGGGGTCGGCTCGCGCCTCGATCGCACCCCGCGGCCCGGGCTGGATTGGTGCCCCTCCCTGCCTGGTAGTGCCGCGCGAGGGCGCGATGACACGTGGTCTTAAGTCGGGCCTGTCATTCTACAGGAGGAATATTCAAAGATAGTCAAACAATAGTCTGGGGACGATGTTTCGACTATGTTTGATAATTTTGGGCATGTGATGAGTTTTGCTTATTTTTCGTCCAAAAATCCGCCTGTGGGGGGTACGCTCCCGAGCTAAACGTAGTCCCGCATCGTGCGGGCGCGAATCGCGAAGCGCGACGCGCGAAGGGAGGCGGGGAGGAGTGGAAGGGGGGGCAGTGGGAACGGGGGAGGAGACCATCGACCTTGCTGTGATTGGCCTTCCCTGATGGACAGGGCCCCTCAGTCAAGTTTAGCCTCTCGCATGATTGCCAGCAGGGCCCTTCACACCTCAAACTACGGCGCCCCCGAGGGTAAGACCGCCACGCCGGGGTGGAGGAGGAGGACGGGGGAGGAGGACGGGGGAGGAGGACGGGGGAGGAGGAGGAAGAGGCGGTGAGGAGAAGCGGGAGGGCGAAGGAGTCCGACTCGCGCCCACCTTCTTGGAGTCGGCTGGCAGACCGAGGTGGCCCAGAAATGAGTCTGGCCAACAGGAAGGGGGTCGGCTGGTTCGAGGTGCTAGGTTCGAGCATGTGTGGTATTTTGAATCGGTCCTGGGGGGCCGTTTTCGGGCCCCTGGACCGTCAAAAACGGATTGCGGGTGGAACGTTGCACCAGGTGGACCCCGGGAGGGGTTTTGGGACATGTTTCGAGCGGGTTTGCTCTTATCCCCCCCGTGTTGACAGATGTTCTCGGGCCTTATCCAGCTCTGACCCCTCGGTTGTTTCTAAGAAAGGGGGTAGTACGGTGGGGTGGGAGGGGAAGACGGTGGAGGAGGAGGAGGAGGAGGAGGAGGAGGAGAAGGGGGAGGAGGAGGCAAGGAAAAGGAGGGGGGACCGAGTCTTACTCGCGCCCCCTCCCTTCATTGCTTGCCGCCTATGAAGGCAAATTGGAAGATGTGTGATAGCGAGTCCCGTCTTGGGAGGTGCTATCATGTGTGACAGATTTCAACGAGTGGTAACCAATGTATCGAAAAAGTATCTCAAGACATTGATGCGCGCTCTGGAGATGTTGAATTACCTTGGCATGCTCAATGACGACGGTGATATCACTGATATCGGGGACCAGTCGTCGGAGTTCCCGTTGGACCCGCAGCTTGCGAAGATGCTCATAGAGTCTCCGAAGCACCGGTGCAGTAACGAGATATTGTCAATAGCCCGAATCTCAGAGTTGCTCGATGCCCACGCCATCATCACCAAGGGGGCACTATGCATGTTGCTGGTTTGCGATCGGGCCAGGTCGTATCTTGAAGCATCTCGGCGTTGGGATTGATGTGATCAGCTGCTACCGCCGTAAAGACGAGTTACTTGCGTGGACATCACTTGCGAGGGGGATGATGGTGTGTGCACGCGGCAGGAAGAGGAAACGAAGCAGGAGAGAGGACTTGGGGGAGGAGGGGAGGAGGAGGAGGAGCAGGAGGAGGAGGAGGAGGCGGCGGAGGAGGAGGGGGAGGAGGGGGAGGCCGAGGAGCACGAGCAGGATCAGGCGTAGGATGAGAGGGGGGGGATGGAAGGTGGTCTCGGAAGGTAGGGGACGGGAGCCGGCGGAGGCGAAGCGTCAGGACCAGGGGGAGCTGGAGCGCAGGCAGGAACAGAGCGATTGACGGGAGCGGGTGTGTGGGGGGGAAGGGGGCCAGAAGAAAGGGGGTGTAAAGGAGGGGGAGGAGGAGGAGGGGGGGAGGAGGGGAGGAGGAGGGGGAGGAGCAGGGGGAGGGGAGGGGGGGGAGAGGGGGAGAAGGAGGGGGAGGAGGGGGGGGGGAGGAGAAGGAGGAGGAGGAGGAGGAGGAGGAGGAGGAGGAGCTGGGGGGGACGGGGGTGCGGGCGCGGGAGGAGCGAAGGCCAGGGGAGGGGCGGGAGGGAGGGAGGGGGGTGAGATCCGAGGAGGCGTGTTGGCCCGCGTGGGCCCCAAGCAGCTGTGTTTCCAGCAGCATCCGGCCATGCCAGAATCACCCTGCTTGCCTCCAGAGCGTCTTGGGTTTCGATGGTTTTGCGATGGAAAGCGCCACGTTCCCGCTCCAAAAATCGCTGGACGTCCTTGGGTCTCCTCGTTGGGTTTCTTGTGGAAGGCTTCTTGTGAACTGGTCTCCACTGTAGTGACGGTTCTCTTATTCATTGGTTTGCCGATCGGCGCGGGCCCTCGCACCCATTCCCCCCCCCACGCCTGACCTGGATTCTATCTTGGCTGTTTTTGGCGCGCGTTTCGAGCAGGCGGAGTCTCCCCCATGGGACGCACTGCTGCAAACAAACACATTAAGCAGGGATCCGGAGCCACCCCCCCCTTCCCCCCCTAAGGCCCAATGTCTAAACGCCGAATAAGAAATCGTTCACCACTCCTGCCTGAGACATCCTCGCAACTCTGGGTTCCGAGACGCCCTGGGCTGAGGTGGTCAGACCACTCTCGCCAGAGACATCCTCGCAATTCTGACCTCAGAGATCTCTTGCCCCATGGTGGTCAGGCCATTTTCGCCTGAGACATCCTCACAACTCAGACCTCGGAGGCGTCCTGCCCCATGGTAGTCTGGTCACCTTGACCAGCGACATCCGTGCCACTCTGGTTTCCAAGATGCCCTGCCCCATGGTGGTCCGGCCACGCTTGCCTGAGACATCCTCGCATTTCTGGGTTGCGAAATGCCCCGAGCTCAGGTGGTCAGGCCACTATCGCCTGCGACATCTCTGCGGCCTGTGCGGGCATGTGCGTCTATGCTTTCAGAGTTTTGCTTGACCGTGCATTCGACTGTGCGTCGGACGGTGTGGCATGTGCGCGCATGTGCGGCAATGCTGTTGAGGCTTTTGTATATTTGCATGGGCATGTGCATGCGACTGTGCGGCATGTGCCTGCATGTGCGGCCCCTTCCGGACCACAATTTCAAAGTGAGCACTATAGAAGTGAGCGCTATAGAAGTGAGTCCGGTGTATGTGGAGACATTCGTGTTGTGCAGTTTGCGTGGTGCGACCTATGTTGCGCAGTCTGTCTTGTGCCACACATGTTGTGCAATATGTGGTGCAGTCTATGCTGTGCTGGACATGTGGTGCAATCGATGTAGAGCACTTCTTGTTGTGCAAATGTCTCTGGTGTAATCTATGGTATGCGATCTATATTGTGCAGTTCATGATGTGCAGCATGGGTGGTGCAGTCTGTGTGATGCAATCGATGTGGTGCAATAGATGCTCTGCAATATATGTTGTGTCATCTATGTGGTGCAATCGATGTGTTGCAGTATATGTGGTGCGATCTATGGAGCACAATCTATGTTATGCAATCTATGTGGGGGCGGCGACGGCGACAGCATCGCCGCCAGACGAACAGACAGGCCCAGGTACGGGCGGCGACGGCGACAACATAGCCGCCAGACCGACAGACAGGCCCGGTTCCGTAGAGGAGAAGTGCAAGCACTGTTCCAGAAGCCCCCAAGTGCAAGCACTGGTCGGGGAATGAAAAGGAGGTGGGGGAGAAGAGCAGAGCGACAACAGGATGAGAGGCATGGCGGGGACCAGGGGCGCGGAGAACTCGGAGGACGAGGATGAGGGAGGATCGTCTTCACGCGTGAGATTGTGCGTGGGCAAGCCAACTCAGGAGGACCATGGAGCTTAGAATCAGGGGGTCACCGAGAGGGCGAGGACGAGGTTCAAGAGGCGTCGGAGGGGACGAGTGTGAGTGGTCTGAGCACGCCGAGTCTGGGTGTGAGGGAGTCTGGATGCGAGTGGGTCTGAGTGTGAGTGAGTCTGAGCGCGGTTGAGTCTGAGTAAAAGTGAATATGAGCATGAGGGAGTCAGACTGCCAGTGGACCTGCGCGTGTTCTGAGTACGAGCAGTATGAGTTGGAGTGAGCCTGAGTGCGCTTGGATTAAAGTGCGAATGGTCAGAGTGCGAATAGTCTGTTTGCGTGAGTCTGAGTACGACTGATCTGAGTCTGCTTGGATCAGAATGTGCGTAGGTCGAAGGAGGCGGGAAGGAAATGATGATCAAGCAGGGGCTCCGAACGAGTGAACCGCTCGAGACATCCCCACAACTTGTGCCCGACTGGGCAAGTGTCCTCCCTCCGTCGTTGGAGGCTCCTCCTTTGGGTGCCCGAGTGCCACCCCTCTATATCGTGATGATCGTGGGGCTCTCTAAGAGGGAAGTCTGATCCGCAAACACAGCAAACCGCCTGAGAAATCCTTGCACTCTTGGCACGACCAGGCAAGTACCCTACTCCCTGGCCGGTCTTCTTGGTGTCCCCAAATGCCACGCTTACTATATCATTGTGACCACGGGGCTCTCATTGTGATTGAGTGTCTGCCAACACACAATCCACAAATAACACACAAGCCGCCGTTGGCGCACTCCGCGCCCCGCGGAGAGGGGTCCAGCAACGATCCTAGAAATTCGCGCTGAGCTTCGAATGTATACGTGCTATGCAGTTTTCTCTTATCCTACTTTATTTCAAGACGTTGAGTCAACCTGCAATCATATTTCCACCCAGTCTCAGCATGAGGGAAAGGGGTCCTGAGGTAAAGGAGTCCCCAGTATTTCTGTGCGTTTCCAGTTCCCCAGGGCCCCTCCCAAGCTCTGGAAATTGTCCCAAAAAATAATACAGGATGAAATAGCTATTCTTAACGCTTCGTGTACCCCCAGCAGCCCATCCAGAAACGATGCCCAGGGGAGCTGCTCTTTCAGGAATGCGTGGCATCATCGGGAACCCTTTTGGACCCTCAGTGGGACAGAGGCCTCGTGGATCCCTCTCGTGTTCGCTTGGGATGTTTCTTGGAGGCCTTCTGGAGGTCTCTTCGAGCGTCTAGGTGGCCTCTTGGTAGCTCTGGATGGCCTCTTCGAGCCTCTTGATGGCCCCTTGGGGCCTCCTTGGGTCCTCTTCGGGGCCTCTTGGGTGCCCTTGGGGCCTCTTGGGCGCCTCGTCGGGCCCTCTTGCGGCTACCTTATGGGTTTCTGGGACCATCTTGAAGGCCAGCGAGTAAGAAAGGGGGCGGCGTTAATCAGCTTCGTTGGCCCACGTCAGTTCGAGAACATCCATGAAAGCTTTGCATGCTCGCCGGATCCTTCCTGGACGCACTAACCCCCCGCCACCCCCCCTTCCAGACAGACACTGGGCGGGGGGAGGGCAGGGGAGCGGCAAGTCCCTCCCCGAAAGAAAAAGAGGACACATACGAACGAGGAGTTGTTCCAGACCGCCTCAGCCCAAAGGGCTGGCAGGATTCTCTGGAGGGGCCCCCCTGGGTGTCGAGGGTATTTTTTTTGCACATCTCAAGGATCTCTACACTTACACCTTACGAATACGATTATCCCCGCTCCCCTGACCCTGTACAGAAGATCCAGCCCCTCCCTTTCGCGTCTCGTTTTTTACCCCAGAGTGGGCCGACGTGTGTGTATGTGTGTGCGCGTGTGTGTGTGTGTGTGTGTGTGTGTGCGTGTGTGCGCGTGTGTGTGTGCGCGTGTGCGCGTGTGTGCGTGAATGCGTGTGTGTGTGTGTGTGTGTGTGTGTGTGCGTGCGTGCGTGCGTGCGTGCGTGCGTGCGTGCGTGCGTGCGTGCGTGCGTGCGTGCGTGCGTGCGTGCGTGCGTGCGTGCGTGCGTGCGTGCGTGCGTGCGTGCGTGCGTGCGTGCGTGCGTGCGTGCGTGCGTGCGTGCGTGCGTGCGTGCGTGCGTGCGTGCGTGCGTGCGTGCGTGCGTGCGTGCGCGCGCGCGCGCGCGTGCGTGCGCGTGCGCGTGCGTGCGTGCGTGCGCGTGCGTGCGTGCGTGCGTGCGTGCGTGCGTGCGTGCGTGCGTGCGTGTGTGTTATGTGCTCTTGCCATATGACACAGATGGTGGTTCCGCTGCAGTGTGGGCCTCATGTTCGGATCGGTGTTGTTCCCGTCGTTCAGAACGACACTTTCGCCCCAGCGCGATCCGTTTTTCTGGATCCGACTCCTTGTTCATTGGTGTCGCCCCCTCTGTTCCCCTCCTCCGCCTTCCCCTGGTCCTTCTGCTCCTCCCAAGTCTTCCACTCCAGCTCCTGCTGTTGCCTTTCGTAATCGTCGCCATCCTTCCTCAGCCTCCTCCTGTTCCTCCTGTTCATCCTCCTGCTCACACGCCACCTCATCCTATGTTCGCAGCTCTCCTTTCCCGACTGCGCATAACACGATGGAGTCTAGTTTGCTTGTTTGGAGTTCCAGATCGGCTATGACACGCGTCAGCGGATACGGATAACATCAGCGCAACGAGAATGGATGGGAGGGAAGGATCGGTTTTTGCGCGAGTGCACCTAGCTTGCCCTCTCCCCCTCACCCTCTCTCAGAACCTCCCTTTCTCTATGTGTTGGTCGTTTTTTACTGATTCTCTCTCTTTCTCTCTCTCTCTCTCTGTGTCTTTCTCTCCTTCCCTTCTCATCCCTCTCACAGTTCCTCCTTTGCCCTCTCATCTCAGGGCCTCTCTCTCTCTCTCTCCCTCCTCTCAAGGCCTCATTTCCTCACGTCAGCAAGTGCCAAACAGAACTACTGCGGACCCGTGCGTAGCCTTTTGACTCGAGCTGTTTATCGGCCCCGGCTTTCTGCAGCCCCAAGACCGCCCCGCCCCTGCCGGCGTTGCCAGCGCGGAGCGAGCGCTCGCCTGCCCCCAGCCCCGCCAATGTCGCCACAGGTGCCGCAGACCTGGGACATCGTCGGCGGGGCCGACAAGGGCGGCATCCTGGTCCGCGAGGGCCAGGGGCTGGCGACCCCGCAGCTCCCGACGCGCCTGTCGACGGGCTCGCTGGTGGAGGAGGTCGAGCTCAAGGGCGAGCGCCTGAGGTACAGCCTCCTCGAGGGCTCTGGTCCCGCCAGCGGCTGGATAAGCGTCAGGATGATGAACAAGCAGCTGGCCGTGCGGCGTGACGGGCCCAGCAGCGTGCCTCCCGAGCCCGCCGTGCCAGAGCAGGGGGCTCCCGGCGGCCACGGTGCCGGGCCAGAGCCGTTGCCCATCGCGCTCCTTTTTCCGGGCCAGGGCTCACAGTACGTCGGCATGCTCAAGGAGGTGAAGGACATACCGAGCGTGAAGGCGATGCTCCAGAAGTCCAACGAGGTTCTTGGCTGGGACCTCCTCGAGATGTGCCTCACCGGGCCCGAGCAGAAGCTCGAAGAGACCAGGTTCTGCCAGCCTGCGATGTTCGTTGGGGGTCTCGCCGGGGTGGAGAAGCTTCGGTCTCAGAAAGCCGAGGCCGTTAACCGCTGTTCGGTCATGGCTGGCCTATCGCTCGGCGAGTACACTGCGCTTTGTGCCGCGGGCGTAATGAGTTTCGAGGATGGCCTGCAGCTTGTGAAGCTGCGCGGAGAGGCAATGCAGGAGGCAGCGACTGCGGGCAAGAAGCAGTTGATGCTGTCTGTCGCAAACCTGGACGCGGCAAAGTTGACGTCGCTGTGCGAGGACGCCAAAAGGAAGGAGGGCAGCGGCGCGGTTTGCCAGATCGCGAACCACCTCTTCCCAGGCGGCTTCTCGGTCGGCGGCACCGAGGCCGCGATCAGGGAGCTCGAGAGCTTGGCCGGCGAGGCAGGCGCGATTGCGAAGGTTCTCAAGACGGGCGGCGCATTCCACACGCCCCTGATGCAACCCGCCCAGGACAGGCTGTCCGCGGCCATCGACGACATCCTCCCGCGGATGACGCCGCCGCGGCATACGGTCTGGATGAACGCCTCTGCAGAGCCCGTGCGACCTGGCTGTGACGTGAAGACCATCGCAGCGCTGATGAAAAGGCAGCTGACAAACCCCGTCTACTGGGAGCAGTCCGTCCAAGCCATGATACAGAGCGAGGGGGTCAGCGAGTTTTACGAGTGCGGCCCCAAGAAGCAGATCAAGGCCATGATGAAGCGCATCGATGCGGGCGCGTGGAAAAACATGACGAACGTCGAGGCGTAGCCACCCCCGCTCCCAACCGGGGGGCGCCAACTGACCACCTCACCAATCCTGGCCGGGCCGATCTTGCTCCGAGGATTTCGGGGGTCAGCGCCAACGGGCGTCAACCAATCCCATCCAGCTGACCCGGATAGAGAGCCACGTGGGCGACGCAGAAAAACGGGATCGTCTGCGCCGACATTGGCGCGTAAGCTGCCCGCGTAAGGTCGCGCGTAAGCGCCCACGTCTAACATGAAGCGTGCCGCGCGTAAGGTCGCTGTGTCATCTGACGTACGACCCGTGTTTTATCGTCGCTCACGTGAGGCCGACCTTTCCCGCCGCCCGTTGACCCAGGCGTGAGAGCTGCGACAGGGCTCTGGCCGACCCGGCCTTGTGCCGACCCAGGCTGCGTGGTGCGTCCCGGAGGACCGGCGGCTGCGCCTCCCAGGCCAAGCCAGGAGCGCACTGAAATTCCATTTGGGGCCCAGGGATGGGCCTTGCCAGGATCTGTGAGGTGGGCCCATTCCCAGACAGCCGACGATCCGACGATATGTTTGTTGAATCCGCGGACCCAAGGCTCCCGACACCTCCTGCGGGTGTAGTTCTGTGTTCGTTATTCGTGGTTGTTGGCCCCCGGGCTTGACAACGGCCTGTGGAAGCCGAGATCGAGGAAAACAACCGTATTGAATCTGGGGCGAACAACACATTCGTATCCGCGGCCTCGCGGGCCGGGCCCCTGGGCCGCGACCCCGCTGATACGAGGCGCTTATTCGCGGATGCCCCGCGCGGAACGTGTCCGTGCGACCGTGGATCCGCGGGATCACGCCATGGAGTCCAGACCGCGAGGGCGTGGACATGGACGCGTTCGCCGCTCGTGAGGATTGACAGGAAATTTGGTGTTCAATCATGGGCCCCTCGTTGAACGCAACCATCCAGCTTTCGCGCCGAAGGGAGCCGCCAAAGACCGCCGAAGACAGCCAGAAGACCGCCGAATACCGCTGAATGCCGTCCAATGAGCGCCGAAGACCGCCGAAGACGGCCCAGGAGCGATGGGCAGCCAGAGGTACATGGTCGAACACGTGATATGATATATGATATTTGAGATATGATATGATATCCGTACGGGCTTCGCCCCCTGCCGCCGGCCCGGTGTCGCGTCGCGTCGGTGTGTCTCGGTGCTGCCTTGGCGCATCTGGAAACATCATCATGCGGGGGCGGATGGGAATCATCATCGTATCATGAGACGTTGGCGTTATCCTAGTAGCCTTCAGCCCATCCCGCCACCGTGCCTGGGTTGTGGGTCTGAGGCATCTTGTATATGTGTTGGGGGGTCGTGGGGAGCCTCTCGGGGGCCTCTTGGAGGCGGTTTGGGCGCCTCTTAGGGGCCTCGTTGGGGTATCTTTTCGACCTCGTGGAGGCCTCTTGGGCGCGTCTTGGCATCTAGGGGCTTCACGTGAGCTTTTCGGGGCACAACTCTCGAATGGTCGGTTCGTGGTCCCCTGTTTGGAACCCTCTTGGGGCCGTCGTAGGGCCGTCTTGGGCTGTCTTGAGCGTTTCTTGGTCCATCTTGGAGCCCTCCTGGGCCGTCTTGGGGCCCTCATGGAGGCTTCTTGTGCTGTCTTGTGGCGGTCTTTGGAACTTCTTTAGCCGTCTTGGAGCGTCGGAAAGCCGAGAATGCAAACCTCCAAAAACCTGACGAGTTTGGCCTCTTGGTGCTCTCTCGGGAGGCATCTTGGAGCGCTCTTGGGACCTCTTTGGGCCCTCTTGGGCCGTCTTGGAACCATCTTCGGGGGCCTTGGAGCACTCGTGGCCTCGGCAATGCTAATGCGGTGTAATTTGCCAAGGTTTATGGCTGCAGGGGCGCGAATATTGCGTAATGTACGAGGGTTCGTTGCCTCGGGGACGCAAACATTGAGTAATGTACGAGGCTGTGTGGCGAGTCATTAACGAGGGATCATGGCCTCGGGGGCGCGAATCTGACGTACTTGTACGTGTCCCACGCCCCCCCTGGGAATTCAGGCAACGCGATCCGGGCGTGGTAAATCAGATCCTTTTGGACTCTCCCCCCTCGCAAGCAGAAAGCAGGACTATAACATTGGAAACTGGAACTGGAGCAGGGAGCAGCAATCCGAATCCTCGCAGCCTGATGGCCCCGCAAGGGGGCCAACGGATACGACATGGTATGATATGATATGATATGCTATGTTATTATATGGTATGAAATTGTATTACATGAGATGATGTGATGAGAGTTGTACATATACATCTATACACAAACATGCCGGAGGTCTGGGAACGTCCCCCGACCCCGAGCCAACCGCCACCACCTGGGGCTGCCGCCCTCCCGGTGGTCCCGCAGGGCCTCCTCGTACCAGTCGAGTAGGGGATCGACTACAGAATTGATTTGTACTCAAGTCGGAAGCTCCGACGTATCTGCAACAGATGCGCCGAGCTTTCGTAGATCTGCCGAACATCCTAGGCGTTTCCTCTTGCAAAGTCGACGAACCAATCATTTGCGGGGTGTAAGTCGATGCTGTGGTCGAGCCCCGAATCGCACCAATAAGAGCGCGGCAGGCCGCGGCGCCCCGAACGGGGGCTCGCCGGGGCGCGCCTTTATTGCCCTCGCGCAGCGCCTCTCTGGCCGTTCGGTGGCCTGTCACCATCTGCCCCTCCCGGACTCGGGCGATGCGTAGCTGGGCCTCCCCGATGGGGTCCGAGCAGGTGGGGTCGGAGGATGGTGCCGCATCGCCGATGCATCAGCGATGCATCGGCGATGCGGCTCGATGTGGAGCCCGATGTTCTCAGCGTCGACGTCGCCGATGCATCACCGACGTCGTCAGTGCATTGCCGATGCATCCCCCATGCATCGGCAATGCATCACCGATGTATCGGCGATGCGGTGAGTTCCTCCGACCCCACCTACTCGGACCCCATCTAGGAGGCCTGTAGCGTAGCGGGGAGGAGAAGGAGGACGAGGAGGAAGAGGAGGAGGAGGATAATGAGGAGGAGGAGGAGGTGGAGGAGGAGGAGGGGGTTTCTCCGAAGGGCTTAGGCGACCCGTTCTCCTCCTCCCCCTCCCCCGTCTCCTCCTCCTCCTCCTCTTCCTCCACCTCCTCCTCCTCCTCCTCCTCCTCCTCCTCCTCCTCCTCCTAGTCGGGTCTCCTACGGCCCCGGTGGAAACCATGGACCCCGACATCCTCTCGAAGGCCCAGTCGTGCTCGCGTCGCGCGCAACAACAACAAGAAAAAGAAGCAACAAGAAAACGACGGAAGCCGGAGGAGGGCCAGTGGGGGCGTTCCTTCGTCGCCACGGCTGGGCCCAGCTAGGAAAATTGGTGCGGTTGGACCCCGGGGAGGGCTCTTGGGATGAAGTCAGGCGTGTCCCTCTAATTCAAGAACAGGCAAAAAAATGATATGGGAACGAGTTTTTGACCATTGTTGACTATGTCTTGATATGTGTTTAATTCATTTTGTTCTGACGTTTCGCCCAGTATCCGCCTGTAGGGGGACATGCACGTCCTAATCTTGGGACCGATTTTGAGATGATTTTTGGGCCTGGCAGGAGGGCCGCGGCTGTCTCGCCGCCGTGGCCTCGCCGGGCCCCCCTCCGACGAGGAGGCTGCTGGCCGCGGTGGGCCTCTGGGGGCCCCTTCGCCGGCCCCCGGGGGGCCGGCGAGAAGCCACGCGGGAGGAAGAGCCCTCGGCACGAACGGAGGAGGGGGAGGGAGGAGGGGGAGGAGGAGGTGGAGGAGGGAGAAGGGAGGAGGAGGAGTAGGAGGAGGGAGTAGGGAGTAGGGAGTAGGGAGGAGGGAGGAGGGAGGAGGGAGGAGGGAGGAGGGAGGAGGGAGGAGGGAGGAGGGAGGAGGGAGGAGGGAGGATGCCCAACAGCAGTTCCAGTTCATTTTGAACAGGACTCGCTGTCCGCGCCGCCGCGGCCAGTGTCCACTGGAGACAGAAGGCCGCCTGCACAACATCGGCCGCTGTTGGTTTGGGACAACATTTGCTGTTGGGCATTGTACCCTTATTTCCGTACCCATTTCGGGCGTCCAAAAGCCCGCCTTTTGGGAGAGGGTCGGGAGTTGCGGGACTCATCTCGATTCCTCCGATTCGATTGGATTCGATGCCGACGGTTTCCAATGCCGATACGATTCGATGTTGGGTTCCGATTTGGGCTCCGATTCCTTACTGGGGGGCCTACTAGCTTGCCGATGTACGCCGATTCGACTTTTCCCGACTCGGCTGCCGATTTCCGCCGATCCGATTCATTTCGATCGCCGACCCGACTCATCGATCCGATTCTGGGCTCTCCTGGAGCTGCGGGGACCCCGTCTGGAAAAGCCAGCGCATATCTGGGGGACCCTTCGCAAACTTCTTCCCAGATTCCGGGCCCGACCCTTTCCAGACCTCTCGGGAGCCCTGAGACGGGGGTCAATGCAAGCGGGGGTTAGCCAGAGCGCCCGATCTTGCAGGATCCTGCAGGGCCAGGGTCGCATTGACCCGGGTTTGGGCGCAGGATCTTGCAGGATCATGCAGGATGCTTCGCAGTGACCCAGGGTTGGGTGCAGGATCTTGCAGGAGTCTGCAAGTCTTGACTGCCCCGGATCTGGATTGCCCCGGGTCAGGAGATCCCCGAACCTCTCCGCATCTTTCCTCTCGAAGATGCAAAATCGGCAAAACACTTTCCTTCTGAGGTTCGCGGGGCGGAGTTCTTGGACCGGCGCTTGGCGCACCTGGGGGCGCCTCCAGACCCGCCCCTGGCGCGTGCGCTATAGATGGGGGGCTATCGCCGATCCAAGGAATCCGCGCAGACCTCCGAAAATCTCTGTTGATGTCGATGTTTCTCCTCTACTTCCTCCTCCACCGACCTTCTTCGTTTCGCCGCCTCCGGCCATTCTGGCCAGCGCATTCCGATCTTGCAGCGTGCCTCGCGCTGCGTTACAGCAGTGTTTCGCGCTTCCAGGGCCGGGGCCCTTCGGCGCCGTCTGGTTCAGGGGCGGATTTCTAGATCCAATGGCAGCGCGTCCGTCATCTCTGATCCACTTCCTCCCCTTAGTTCCTCTCCACCTCACCTTCTCTCCCAGACAGGATAATAGCACAGCCCCCGAGTGGCCTGGACGGGCAGGCTTTTATCGAGACCCCGAACGCTGCGATGGAAAACAACTACCTCTAGCCAACGTTGCAGTCGTAGGGCGAGAAGTCAGTCAGACTGATTATGTGACAGAGGAGCGAGGTTTTTTCAAGCTGTGCTTGCACTTGGGTGGCCTTGCATTGATGCACGATATTCGGTCTGCGCAGCAGGGTCCTGGCTGGTCGTCGATCGCCGCAAGGTGTAGCCTCAGCCCGCGTGGCCAAACATGCTCGCATACACACAAGTGTAGTCCACGTTCGTTGCCAACGCGTGCTGCTTCGTACGTGCACGTCGACACTGCAGGACCTCAACTGACAGCACACTGAAGACCACCGTGACTGCCGCTCTGGAGTTCCCCCTCCATTGAACGCCCTCCTGAGCGCCCAGCTGAAACACACCTGAGGGGAGGGGGAGGAGGAGGGGGAGGGGGAGGAGGAGGAGGAGGAGGAGGAGGAGGAGGAGGAGGAGGAGGAGGAGGAGGAGGAGGAGGAAGACCCACTGGAAACACGCCACAAAGCGGGCCCCGCCGAAGGCCCAGGCGAGAGACCTCATCAGGGACCCCGCTTGGGGCTCTGCCGCGCGCGGGGGCCCCACGGCGTACCCACCTGCAGGACCGAGAGCCCCGAGAGCCGGCTGCACCGAGAGCCCCGCTGAGGGCCCCGCTGCGGGTCCCGCCGGGCGCCCGGCTGAACGCACCTCCGAGGGCCCCCCTTGGTCAACGACAACGAGGATAAATCCACCCCGACCCCCATAATCGGCCTTACCTAAACGGCCCCGTGCGTTTACCACAGCGCTTTCTTGTTCGATTCCTTCGTCGGGTGCGTTTACTAAACGGTTGCATTGTCGGGGTGCTTCTTATCGGGGTGGATCTCCAGCCATCTACTTGGGGAAAGCTGGGAGCCCCACTCGGGGGCGGCCACGAGGGGGGTGATGACTTGGGGGGTCGGATATCATGGCGTCGGCCACGATACTCCCCCCAGATTTCACGGCGCCTCTTCTTGTTCCAGTACGTCCCCGCCTCCCCCCCTGGTCCGCGCACATGCCGCCGGTCATGATTTGCACCCCCCCCTTTTGGACGCCCCCCTCTTGGCCGCCCCCGATGAGGGAAAGCTTGGAGCCCCACGGGGGGGCCGAGGGCCCCGCTGCGGGCCCCGATCACGGCCCCTCGTCACGCAGCAGACGGCATGTCTCTGCCCTCGAGTTCGGCGGCGGGGTCCGCGCCACGCGACGCGAGCGCGCGCAGCTCGGCGACGAAATGAATGCAGTGAGCGAGGGTAGCGCAACAGGGCGCCCTGCGCCGAGCTCTGCGGGGGTGCACCGTACGCGGCTGGCTGTCCAACGGTGCGCGAGCGCAGCTGCTTCACGCGTGAATCACTGAGCGTGTTCCGAGCGCGTTCCTCTACTCGCAAAGTGCCTTTTCGCAAACGCCAGAAAACAGAAACACGTGCCTGCCTCGGTGTAAGGGATCGCGAATCCCCCGCGGCGGATCTGGGTCGTTGGCGAGTAGCTACTTTGCGAGTAGCGGAGCGCGTTTGTCTAGTGAAGAAGAGACAGGATGCACCTATCAGAACGACCGCTGCCGCACCGAATTGGGAATTTGCTTGGTGTCCTTGCGGGAGGTCGTACAGTACGGAGGCAGGTGCGAAGTTGAACGCTTGGCCTTCCCCACCAGCCCATTCAGATGTTCTTCGTGCGCAAGTTGTCGTGAGAACAGTAGCGCAGGAGACCACCAGTGGAAGTGTGACCAGAGTCCAGTATCCCCAAACAGTGCTTGTTATGCCGAGGTGGTTCCCGAGAATGTTCGCGCGTCCTCCTACTCATCGGCCCGCGTCTTCGGCGTCGTCGTCGAGCTTTCCTCTCCCCATCCACCTTATCCTCCGCCTCCCCTGTCTCTCTTCCTCCCTCTTCTTCTCTTCTTCATCCTCCTCATTATCCTGATCCTCCTCCTCCCCCCCTCATCCTGTGCCTCCTCATCTCACTTCTCCTCGTCCCCCTCCTCTTACGAATCCTCACCATCCTCCTCGTGCTATTCCTCGTGTTCTTCCCCTCCTTTTTCTTATCCTGTACCTCATCACACTCCTCATGTTCCTTTTGTCCTCCTCCTCCTCCTCCTCCTCCTGTTCGCCGTGCTCCTCCTTGTATTCCTCGTGCTCCTTGTCATCCTCTTCGCAGTGTTTGTTTCTTCTCCCCTTCCTCCTCCAATTGCTCCGTCTACTCCTCCTCCACCTCGTCCTCGCTCGCATGCTCCTCCTCCGCCTCCGCCTCGTCCTCCTCCTCCTCCTCCTCCTCCTCCTCCTCCTCCTCCTCCTCCCCCTCCTCATCCTCCCCGTGCTTTTCTTCCGCCTCGTCCTCCTCCTCTCTGCTTCCTCTGCCTCCCCAGACATGCCAGGGATGCCTTCGCACTCGATGCCGTTTCCAGGAGGTGCCCTCAATCAAGTAGTTTTGGTTCCTCCTCCATTCTTCCTCCTTCCTCCTCCCTCCATAATTTGCTCAAGTTTGGCGCCACCCTCTGAAAAGCCATGACAATTTACAATGGAATCGTGATCGCACCTCGGCGCCGGCTACCTCCTCCGTCGGACTATAGTGCCCAGAATCTTCCCGGAGCGCAATTCGAAAGCAGAATTGTGGTTCGTTTGGGTTTGACCTCTTCTTCCTCCTCCTTCACTTTTGGGTCCCAGAATTGAAAGGATGTCTCAGTCGCAACCTGATAAACTACCTCGCACGCAGCGTCTCGGAGCCGCGAGTTGCGAGGATGTCTCAGGCGAAACGGGCCAGACCACATCACGAGCGGCATCTCGGAGCTCAGAGCTGTGAGGATGTCTCAGGCGAAACGCTCCGGACCGCCTTGCGTGAGGCATCTCGAAGATCCGAGTTGCGACGATGTCTCAGGCGAAACTCGCTGGACCGCCTCGCTTGAGGGATCTCGGAGCTCTGAGTTGCGACGATGTCTCAGGCGGAAACGCGCCAAACAACCTCGCGCCTGGCATCTCGGAGCTTTGAATTGCGAGGATGCCTCAGGCGAGCGCGCTGGGCCACCTCCCGCGCGGCATCCTGGCGCCTGGAGTCTCGAAGATGTCTTAGGCAAAACGCGCCGGACCACCTCTCGCGCGACATCTCGAATCCCAGAGTTGCGAGGATGTCTCAGGCAAAACGCGCTCGACCACCTTGAGCCCAGACTTGCAAATATGCCTCAGGCGAAACGCTATGGACCACCTCGCGCGCGGCATTCTGGAGCCCAGGGTTGCGAGGATGTCTCAAGCGAAATTGCGGAATCCCGGACAACTCAGAGACGACAGTTGAGAGGATCTTTTCGGCGAAATGGGCAGATTTACTTCAGACTTTTGAGGTTGCCCGTGTGCGTTACGTCGGGCGGAATTTGTTCTTACCGCAATCGAGCCTCGGTCAGCACAGTTGTTTGGGGAATACCGAGGGGAATGCCAGGCACACCATAGCAGGAGTTTGCCCTGACAGGTCTCCGATGAGGGGGACGAGAAGAAGGAGGAAGAGGATGACTAGGACGACGGACCGAGGAAGGAACATGGAGGACAGCTCAGGAGAAGGAGGAAGGGGTAAGGAAAACAGGGATGAGGGGGAAGGGAAGTAGGGAGTGGGCGGCGAGGGGGAAGGGAAGTAGGGAGTGGGCGGGGCGAGGGTGTGAATGAGAGGGGGCAGGCCGAAGGAGGAGCAGGCGGAGGAGGAGGAGGAGGAGGAGGAGGAGGAGGAGGAGACGGAGGAGGAGGAGGAGGAGAAGGAGGAGGAGGAGGACGTCGGTACGACTATCCAGTCCTCAGGAAACAGGCTCCAGGAACCACGAGGAGGAGGAGGAGGAGGCAGCGGAGGAGGAGGAGGAAGATGAGGAGGAGAGGAACAGGCGGGAGGAGGCGCAGCAGGCAGGAGGGGTGCGAAGGAGGGAGGGGAGGAACGTTGGGGGTAAGGGCGGCACAGGAAAGACTCGCAAGCCAGAGGAGGCCGTGGAGGATCGGGCCGAGCGAAGGGGCAGGGTAGGGCTGCGTGGGCGCGGCACTTCTGCGCTGGCGTGTCCGTGGTCCTGGAGCCCTTGAGAGCAGGCCTCTCGAGGTCGAGGTCGAGGGGCATCGCCGGCACCGAGATGCGCGCGGCGTCGGCAGGGTCTGGGGCCACCCACGAGCGACGACATGTATAGCTGCCACGTGGGACAGGAGCAGCCCTAGCTTTGGATAAAGCTGGAAAGGGTAACCATGCCGCTACCCTTCCCCGTGTTCGTGATTCGCCTCGAGCTCGTGGTCAGAACGCACCCCGGGAGAGGTCCAGAGAGCAGCTCGTATCGGTATTCTTTGGTTCCCCCCGGATCAGAACGGTCCTAGCTCTGGAGGGGTACCCGTACAGTGCACACGCGGAGAGAAGGAGCAGCTCGGGGGTTCGGAAAGGGGCTCGCTGTTCTTTGGGTCCCTCCATGGCTGCTCCTCCGGCGCTCCTCGTTCTCTCGGCCGCTTGTTGGGGCTGGACATGGGGTTTCCTTCCTGACCTGGCGCTCCCTACTCGTCTGGGGCAGCTCCGTGGGACGTTGGGCCTTCCGTGAATCTTCATGGCCTACGTTCGTATGGCAATCCACTGGGCTGCATCCCCTGCCACCTCCATCGCGGTCTGGACTCCAGGGCGCGATCCCGTGACTGCGTCAGCTCACGGATGATGCGTTCCGCGCCGGGCATCCGCACAGAGCCACCCCGCATCCACGTGGCCGCGGCCGAGGAGTCACGGACCGCGAGGCCGCGGGCATGGGTGGGCACCCGGCAGCAGGGGTGGGGTTCAGTCAACGGGGCAGCGAACAAGCATGACGGCGGGGGGGTCGAGGATTGCAGGAGGGTGGTCCGACTCGACTTTCCCCGTCCTGCTTATTTTTCTCCCGATCTGCGAATGCCGAACATGCATGCGTTTCCCGCTGCCCGCCCGCGGCGTCACGCCGAGGCCGCCATGCTCAGCGTCCCCATGGTCTTCGTCAGACCGAGGGAGGCGTCGAGAGAGGCCGACGAGGCCAAGCAGAGGCCAGGCCGCCTCCCTCCTGCTCGCCGCCGTCGCCCGTCAGGGAGGGGGCAGGCGCGAGGGGTTCCAGGGTCGGGGATCGAACGGTCGAGGCACAGGGGGTTGAAGGATCGGGGGATCGAGAATCGAAGGAGTCTAGGCCTCCCAGGTGAGGGCCGACTGGATGTGGTCGGAGGATCGCGCCGCATCGCCGATGCGTCGGCGATGCGGCTCCACAAGGAGACAGATCTTCTCCACGCCGACGTCGCCGATGCGTCGCCAACGTCGGCGATGCATCGCCGATGCATTGGCGATGCGGCGCGATCCTCCGACGCCATCCACTCGGACCCCATCTGGGAGGCCTCCAGCCGCACGCCAGGGCGAGAGGAGTATCGAGGGGTCGCGGGTCGGCAATCGAACGGTCGAGGTGCACAGGGCCGAAGGGTCGGGGTGCCGAGGATCGAAGGAGGGAGGCGTCGAGAGGGGCCGACGGGGCCAAGCAGAGGCCCAGCCGCCTCCCCTCCGATCGCCGCCGTCGTCCGCTCCCCAGGAGAGGGGAGGAAAGAGGGGTCGAGGGCAGAGGATCGCAGGGGCCAAGGTGGGAAGTGCCGAAGGATCGTGTGGCATCGAGGATCGAAGGATCGAGGGATCGAGGCCTGAATCGGGGTCGAGGGGTCGAGGGATCCAAGGATCGAGGTTATCGAGAGTCGATGGGGATCGAGGAGCGAGCCTCGAAGGATCTGGGATCGAGGAGTCCAAGGAACGAAGAGCCTTGGATCGCGGACTGGAGGTTCGAGGGGCGAGGAGGGCATCCTCGCCGAATGGGGTGCCGCGACTGGGGAGTGGGATCTGCAGGACTGCCTGCGCCGGAGCGCCAGCTTCGAAGGTCGCCGAGATCTCGCCTCTCGATCAGTGATCGAGAGGCGAGATCTCGGCGGGGGGCACGGGGCAACGTTCGGAGGGGCGGCCCCCGGTACATGTCACTGAGCGGAGGTTTACTAAAGTGAGGTCTATCCAGCCCCGAATCACCGGGGCTCGTTTCGATTCCTTCGGGTCGATTCGATTCCGATTCCTTCGGGTCGATCTCGGTTCCTTCGGGCCGATTCCTTCGGGTCGATTCCTTCGACTTCGAGGGCTTCCGATTCCGATACGATTGAGCGACTTGGGATTCCGATTTGGGCTCCGATTTGTCAGCGGAGGCCTACCAGCCTGCCGATCTCCGCCGATTCGACTGTTCCCGACTCGGCTGCCGATTTTCGCCGATCCGATTCATTTCGATTGCAGATCCGACATATCGATTCGATGTTGGGCTCTCCTGCCCCCGGTCCCAGCTTTCCGCCCGCCAGGAGTGCTCGAGGGTTGCGCCGTCGGGGTCCGGGAGCAATTTTGGGCCATCACAGGCAACAGCAAGGGGGGATGGGTGATGAGCCTGTTTTCCACCACCACCACCATAAGTTGGAGGGGGAAGGGAGGAAGAGGGCGAGGAGGGGGAAGAAGAGGAGGAGGAGGAGGAGGAGGAGGAGGAGGACCACCCCCTCCAACTTATGGTGGTGGTGGTGGAAAACACGCCCATCAATGGGAGATGAGGCTCGAGGTTCAGGGATCGAGGGTCGACGCTTCTGGACGCTCCTCCCCACATCTGGTCCTCCGGGAGGCTTGTCGTCGCCACGGTTGCGTTCCCGATAGAGTTATGGTCGGATCTTACCCAAGAAGAGATCCGGAGGCAGCCAGGTCTCCAGCGTCTGAGAGAGAATCGCCTGAGCATTTTCGTTGGGTGGAGGGCAAAGTGTGAAATTGAAATGCCGTTTCGATTGATTTTCGACGTTTGAGTTTGCAAAAGGCGAGTCACAAGACGGACTGATCTTCGAGGTGCGAAAGCCCAGATGAATTTCGCCCTGAGCCCTCCACCCTAGGAAAACGCTCAGATCGCGCCACATGTTTGTTTGCAGTTTTCGATGTCTGAAAGCCGTTCCCCGGCCCTGAGGCCATCAAACAAAGATTCGGGATGGGAGCCGCATGCGGGGGGGAAGACATCGAGAGGTCTGGGTCGCGGCGACATGAAAAAACGGAGTCGTCGGAGGTCGGAGGAGGAGGCAGTAGCGGAAGGACGGTGGAGAAGCGAGGGTTTGATACGGAATTTGAAATTTTTCGCCCCAAGCGGGCCTCGAGGGGGGCCATCGTCGCCATGGCAGGACTCGCCTCGAGACCCTGGTCAGAATGCACTGTGGGAGAGGTCTGGGAGGATTAGGTATCAGAGATGCGACAAGTTGTGAGAGGCCTCATCATTTTTGCCCCTGGCCATCATCATCATCATCATCATCATCATCATCATCATCATCATCATCATCATCATCACCATCATCATCATCATCATCACCATCATCATCATCATCAGCAGCAGCATCAGCATTACAATAAACAGCATCAGCAGCATCAGCAGCATCATCATCATCAGCATCAACATCATCATCATCAACAGCATCATCATCGCAATCGCCATCGCGATCACCATCATCACCACCATCATCATGATCATCAACAACAACATCATCACAGCCACTTTGGCGCAGGCATTTGCTTGTTTCATTGGCTTGGCCCTCGCAAGTGCGAGGTCCGCGCCCGCGCCCGCGTGCTGCCGGCGGATGGTGGTCCTGGCTCGGCTTGCTTCTGCCCGGAGGCATGCCGTTGCTGGCACGCCCTTGCACATGTGGGTGTCCTCCGCCTCTGCTGCAGGCAAGAGCAGCATCAAGCTGCTCATCCCTCATGACTAGCCGTTGGTCGCTGGCCCCGTGCGCGAGGTAGATCACCGGTCGGATCCGAGGCCCAGCCCCCGCCTTCGGAAATTTAGAAGTATCTTGCCCCATTGACTTCCAGGTCGTCTCGTGATTCGGAGGCGGACACCTTGTGCTTTTATTTGCCCGTTTCTGGGTGTTCTTTCGCACGTCCCCGGTGGTGTTGCGAGTGGGCGTCGTTGTATTTCGACGAAGTTGGGCGTCGGATCGAATGACTGCCGCTGCGCGCATTCCTCTTCTAGGGCCACGCGGCGGAGGGTCGACAAAGGTTTCTCCTGAGTGAATAACGGGCTGGAGGAAAACAAACGAAAGTTGTAAGCAATTATACATATATATACATTTAACTATGTATAGTTATTAGATATTCCCTCTTCGGGTACGAATGCTTAGATACGATTCGCGGTTGTAGCGGATTGCATACGTTATCATGTGATCGAAACGCTTCGTGTTGTTAAAATAGATATCGACTGCATTTGCGAACGTCGGTGTTCAACTAAAAGCAGCCGCGGGATTTGGGGACCTCGTCGCCGCGGGTGGGCGCACGGCCACGATGGCAATGGGCTCAACCGGGGAGGGGGAGAAGAGGTAATCGGTTAGTGGACTGCGCGGAGATAAATGCAAGCTCCGCGCGGGTTCGCAGCCAGAAGTGAATGCGCCTGTCTGTGCGGGGGCCATTGCAGGCGTGTTCCACGCGAGGGTGCGGATCGAGACATATTTTTCCAAGTGAGTCACAGATTGCTTTTTTCAAGGTGGGTGGGGCCTCCGTTTCCATTGGTTAATCGTCGTTGCCCAAGTTGCGCCCGGCGCTTCCGATGGCCATGGCCCTGGATGTCCTCCAGATGATGGCGCTGGACCTGATGTTTATCATGATCGACGTCGTGGGCGCCCCCCCATGGTGGTGCTAGCGGTGGGGATCCCCGGCGCGGCCTTGGCTCGAGTGATATCCGTGGGCGGGTGCGGCGGCACATATTCGAGTTGCTGCCGGCCGGCTTTGACCGTAGCAAGAGTCCTCATTGCTTTCCCGTCCCCATATACCCAAACGTGAAGACGTTCGCGTTCATGCCACCGCTGCCGGCCCCCATTCTGCTCAGCCGCGACGATCACTACGTGACCCGCAGGTTGCTGTTCAGTTTCCCGCTGATCCTCCTCTTCGTGATTGTGTGGGGCGTGCCAATCTCCCTTGTGAAGCTGGTCGTGGTAATTATCGTGATGAAGCTAGTGATCTTCCTGGGCATTGTAGCGGTCTTCGGCTTGGCGCTGGCGCTCGTTCCCTCATCCAGCGCACGTTTGACCAGCAGGTGGACAGGCTGGAGGGGCTTCTTGGTGGAGCCGTTCGTTCTGCCATTCCTTGGAATGATGGATGCGGGCGTGCTGCATTTCTGGGTGAAGGCGTTCAAGCTGATCTTCTTGGAGATCATGTTCGTGTGGATCATGTGTCAGCTGTTCATGCCGTTATTCGTGGAGAAGCTGGTCGGGGCGTTCTTCCTGATGGTGCTGGTCGTGCTGATAGCGCTGCTCCTGGCAGCTCACCTTCACCTTATCCACAGTACGTTGGACAGGCAGCCAGGCATGTCCTCATCTTCGACGGACTCGATGATTGAGCTGCTCGTGGCGGTCTCCATGATCCTTGTCGAGTCGCTGGGCCTGGTGTCTAAGGCCTTGGGTCCTCTCGCCTCTTGTCGTTCTGCCTCTGGTCGCCCTGTCTCGTCGTTCTGTCGCCTACCGTTTCGTTTCCTGTCCTCCCGCGTTGTCGTTTCTGCCTTCTGGGTTTGTCTCCCGGCTTCGGCTTCCTCGTCGTTCCTTTCTCGTCCTCCGTGACGGTGGGCCGTCCCCGGGGGGTTGGGTCGCGCGCTTTCCGAGACTCCTCCTGGGTCTCGGAGGGCGTTTGCTCTTGTCGGTGTCTTGCCATGGCCTGAGTTGCGGCAGCAGTGCTGGGGGAGGGGTGCATGCATAAGTACGCAAAATCATCCTCACCACCACCATTATCACCAGTGTGGTTCTCACTGTCACCGTCGGCACCGTCACCATCACCATTTGTCATGATGGCCATCATCATCACCACCCCTACGAATACCAATGATTACCAATATCAACATACATATATATATATATATATATATATGGATAGATATACACCGTCATCACCATGGAAAACACACTCAACATGTTGTCGCCGTCACCATCATCATCGTCATCTGCATCATCACCATCATCATCAATCACCACCACCATCAACATCATCATATCTTCCCCCTCCCCCTCCTCCTCCTCCTCCTCCTCCTCCTCCTCCTCCTCCTCCTCCTCCTCCTCCTCCTACCCCTCCTCAGCCTCCTCCTCCCCCTCTTTGTTCTCCTTGTTCCAGGCCCGATCTCGCGCCCCGCCTCGCTGTGGGGTATAGCCCCAGCGGGGCCAAACCAGGGTGGTGGTAGTGGAAAGTATTCGCAGTCTTGTTGCCAGAGGCCCGCGACCCTCAGGGAGAGGAAGTCCTCTCCTTGTCTGTTTTTTTCTGCACCCTGTTTCTTCCTTCCTTGCCTTTCCCCTTATGGGAGGGAGGAGGGAGGTTTGAACGAGGTTCGAGGGTCAATGCTTTTTGGCGTCTTCGGCCTTGCTTGGGGCTTCCAGAGACCTCTCGGCAACTGTGGCGTTCTCAAGACTCCCAGTGACCTTCCGTGCCGGCGCGCTGTTGTCCTCCTCTTCCTCCTCCTCCTCCTCCTCCTCCTCCTCCTCCTCCTCCTCCTCCTCCCCCTCCTCCTCCTCCTCCTCCTCCTCCTCCTCCTCCTCCTCCTCCTCCTCCTCCTCCTCCTCCTCCTCCTCCCTCCTCCTCCTCCTCTTCCTCCTCCTCCTCCTCCTCCTCCTCCACCTCCTCCTCCTCCTCCTCCTCCTCCTCCTCCCCTCCTCCCAGTGCCACGGCAGGACCCTGGACAGGGCTTTTCGCGAGCCGCGGTGCGCCCGGTCAGCGCCTGAGCAGGTTTTCCCGTGGAGTGTTCTGCCCCCGTGCGGCGAGACGCCCCCGCGCACGAGTCGCGAGTCGCGAGTCGCGAGCGCTCAGCCGCCATGGCTGTCGGAATCCCAAGCAGCCAGCGCCCTGCTTGTTTAGCGAGCCGGCCCTCGCGCACGCTGGAGAAATGGCCTTCGGCTGCCCCGAATACAGGCGGCCCGGATTAGTAGGTCGACCCTGCCAAATCAAGGGTACCTTTGTGTCCTGTGTCCCGCGACCCATGCTTCCTACATTCCTGTGGCAATGTGGCCCTCGGAAGGGTCTTGTGTCCTCTCGCGTGTCCTGTCCAATCGAGTCCGACTGTAGCCATACGCTGGAGCGGAATGCCGCTGCCTCGCCGCCGGCGAACAAGTTTAGCTGGCAGCCAGGCCTGCCGTCGATCGGTGGGTCGAGGCTGGGAGCGGTGCGCACGCTTCGCGCCGCAGAGGTCGCGGGGGCAGCGGGGCACCACGGCAGACGAGTCACAATGCCATCGCGGAGATCAAGCATGGCGCTCGCAACCTGATCATGGGAACATCATACCGCCATCACACATCAATCCAGGAACCATCACAAACCATCCAGGACGCCATCGTTAATTGGCCAACACAATGCCGCAACTTCATCGGGAGTCCATCAGATCATCACATAACCACGACAGCCACAACAAAAACAGTGCACAGCCCCGATTCCGTCGGGACACACTCGCAGGACAGAATGGCACCGAGCTGTGATTTCATCGCGAATCAATCGTGACACAATCGCACATCAAGTGTGAGACGGACGGTCGTGAGCCGTACCGATAACCTCGGGACACCGTCGTAATTCAATCGCGGAATCCATGAGGACAGCATTGCGTAGTAGTCTTATGCTTGGACGTAATGTTCACCCCCACCTTCTCAGGATGCTTCGGGGTCCCCCACTGGTTTCTGTTGGGCCGTATGGAGTACTGGAGCCATATTGGAGCCTCGGACGCCCATCAGAAGCGAAAACGCCAGAGGACAAGCATCGTAACACGCGCTAGGTTGTTTGACGGTGTTGGCTTGACGGGAGCATCATTGGGCGGTTCTGTGGCCACCTCGAGCCCCCTTAGGACCGTCTTCGGACCTCTTCGATGCAAATTAGATGCAATAGTTGCGGATCCGACTTTGGCAATGTAATGTTGCCTTGCTTTGGAACCATATGAGGCCACCTCGGAGTTATGCGGGGCCATATTGGACGCACCAGTCCCTCGCGGAACCCCTTCTGAAGGATAAGAAGGTAGAAGGCAAACAAGGGTTTCTGAAAGGATTGATACCCTCATCCACCTTCAATCAGGAGGCGATCGCAAACCACACGGATCACCACGCTGAGTCAGACCGAGAACGATCGAAGAACAGTGGCAATGTGTTGTCGCAAGTTGTTCCAGGCGTTGCAGATCGGCGCGCACACCATCGGGGCTCGCGTGTGCGTCCTTCCATCCCGCAGCCGTCTCGGCCCAAGACAGCACCCCTGCGGATAAGCCTGTCAACACTTTTCGAAGCCCCGCCCACCTGCGCAGGCAGGCCCGATCCAAGCATGCCGGCACATCGTAGGGTGCTCGGGAAGGCCTCCGCGCTGGCCTTGGCCGCAGGCGCTTGCCGCCTCGCCTGCCGCGGGGGAGCCGGCTCCGCCGCGTTCGCCCCCGCCGCGGCCGCGCCAGCGGCCCCGGCGCGGGCTGCCTCGGGCCGCACAGACGCGGAGCGCGACGCGGACGCGAGGGTGCTCGCCGAGGCGCTCCGCGGTGCGAGGGTGGCCGCGGCCTCCGACCTCGAGCCGCGGCGCCAGTCGGGGGGCCAGCTCGCGGAGGCGGCCCCGGAGACGGGGCTGAACCCGCCGTGGGCGACGTGCTACGTGGAGGCCCAGCTGACCACCGCGTCCGTCCTCGAGGATCGGGGACTCGTGAGACTCGAATGCGCCTGAACTCGGGTTAGCCGAAGCTGTTATGATGGGGCCGCCCTGGATGTTGACGGCCCAGTGTTCGTGGGATGTCTGCAGCGGGAGCTCGCGCCAAATTTCAGATTGGGTCTCGTCACGTTCCTGTCGGCCCCGTCAGGCCAACCCGAGTCCCCCGAATCCGAGTCTTACGTCTCCCCGAGAGGAGTGGGTCATGCGCGGCGAGCGCGACGTGGTCGCGTCGTTCAGCGCCTGGCGGCGTTCCTCCGAGGAGCCCACGAGCGTCAGGTGCGTGGACACCCCGGCGGAGGACGCCCTGCGAGCCGAGTGCCTGGAGTGCGCCGCGCACGACGAGGTCCGTCAAAAGGCCTGGGGGATGCCGTTCGCAGTCAACGGGCGTGTTTCCGAGGATCGAGTCCGCAAAAATGCTGAAACGCAATTCTCCGGACCTCCGCGCGGATTTCGTGGATCTGTGTTGGAACCCCCTGGCGGCGCTCCGGGTCATCGCAGATCCAAGAAGTCCCGGCGAATTCGCGCGAAAGTCGATGTTTATCCAGTTGGTTCTCTAGAGGAGGGCGTGCTGACGTTCTCGACGGGGACCTCGCAGTGCCTCGAGTCCGTGTCTCGCGGGCAAGGTTTCTGCAAGAGCGGCCAGGTCTTGCTGGGTTGAGTGTCCCACGCTGTAGCGTCTTGCGCTGCAAACGTGTACCCTAAAGTTAAGTCGGGCATGGCCCCCTACAGGAAGGACTATTCAATAGTAGTCTAGAAATGGTCTAAATTGTTTGACTATTTTTCAATATTCGTCCAACATCCGCCTGTAGGAGGACATGTCCGACCTAAACCTATTTCCAGCGTCTTGCGCTGCAAACGTGTATCCTAGAGGCTCACGCCATTCCGCCATCTTCCAGAAGAGGGGGATTTGAAATGATGCCCTGGGTTGTTCGGGCGCCTCAGTGGGGCCAAAGCCAAAGGTTTGATGAGGAGCACGACTGCTTGCAATTCATGTTGGTATACACATGTATACATGTGTGTGAAGCGATGGGGGCAAGAGTGGAGTGAGTCGCGTACGAGAGTAGAGAGTGAGAGGAGCCAATAGTGAACGAGCGAAATGTTGTGGGAGAGATGGACAGGTGTGAGCGGAGGAGGGGGATAAGCATCAGATGTAGGACAGATGAAGGATCTCAAGGATAGCGATGGTATGAACCTTGAATGGCCAATCGGCGTTCTTCAAACATGACGTCAACCAAACCAGATTTGAACACGCACACCTCCCAATTCTAGCACCTTTCAAGCGATGTGAGTGCTTGGTTTGGCGCTGCGCTGTGACCTCGACGCGCGTGCCTTGGTCGTAGGGGCAAGTTTAGGTTTGGGGGTCATCTCGGAGTCTTCGTAGGCACTCGGAGGGTCATCTTTGGGCTCTCTTTGGGGACTCGTTAGTGCCTTCAGCGTTCTCGAGACGTTCTAGGGGCCTTCTCAAGCTCTTCTTATCGCTTTGCGGGGCCATCTTAGGGCCTAATCGGGTTGTTGTAGGATTTCTTGGAGGAGGATCGTTCCGCAGCCCTCTTGGTGTCAGCTAGAGCCCTGATGGGCTCCTCTTGGACCTCTTGGCGTGGGGCACCCTGGAAACACCTCGAGGCATCTGAGGCCCATTTCAAGGAGCAAAGGCCAGAACGCCAATGTCGGCATATCGGGAGCGTCTTTGGGGAGGCACCGGGGCCGGAGTGGAGCCATTTTGGGACAAGTGCTGCCATCGAGGTGGTCCATCGAGGAGGTCTTGGAGGCAGTCTTGGGGATCCCTGGCCTGGTGGGCCATGTCGGATCTTGCGGCTGAGAGTTGTGAGCGTTATCACGCATCAGGGGGGAAGGGCACCTCTTGTTCGAGACGTGGTGCCCTCGGCTTCTCGGCCCTTTCCCCGGGGCCAGCTTCCGATCCCGAGTCGCCGTTGTGTGGCCCACTCGGCCGATGATTGAATTCCGAAAGCCCACAGTCGAGAAATATTTGTTGTGCAGATGTTTGCTGGAGCCGCCGGATGTGCGGGGAGGAGAGGAAGCGCAACGTCCCGCACGCCCCGTCGTCTTTGGCGGACGTAGACGGCGGAGTGCTGGCGGCGCGATTACAGAGGTTGTGTTTCCGCGCGTATGGGTCGCACGGCACCGAGCGCCTTTTGCCAGCGTTTTGCATGATATGTTTTCTGGCGTCCCAATTACTCCAGTCAGAACCAGAGGCTGCATCAGCCGGCGCAGGTCATCCTCAGATCTCGGGCGGGATGATGTGTTCAACGATGGTTTTTGGCGTCAGCGTCCTGAGATTGCTGTTCGGGGGGGCCAAGGACTATCACGAGTGGTCTTGGGACGAAGAAATACTGCAGGGAAGCAGTTCGAGAAATTCCAAGTGAGGTTAGGGTTGCCACCAGACATAAGTAATGCAACGGGGTGCGAGGGCACCTTGGCTTCTTTCTGCATCGTCCCATCCCCTCCTGAAGGCCTCCTGGGACGTTCAGGACCTCCGGGAAGCTTTTTTTGCCCAGCCAGCAAAGTCCAGGAGTTGCATAGCACAGAAAACAGTGCCCTCATCTTCCCTCCACATATCCTCACTCCTCCTCGTCCTCATCATCATCTGTTTTCCTATTCGCCTCCACATCATCCTCCCTCCGCTTATCCGTCGGCCGATGAACGTAGATATTTCTGGATTCCCAAGTCTTGCTTCAAGCGCCTTCCTACTTCAGGAATCGATATGCTGCTGCTGTATGGTGTTACCATATGGGAGGGTCTGAGCCCAATATACTTGATGCTTCTACCTACTTCTTCCGACCAACGTGTACGCCTCACCCTCCCTGTCCCTCCCATCCCGTTCCTTCCTTCCCCGTCCCTTTTCCCCCTCTGCATCTCCTGCTTCCTTCCCCTCGCCGCAGCCCTGCTCCAAGATCCCCCTTCACCCTCTTTTCTTCGTTCCGCACCCCTGATCCACCTGCACTCCACCCCCCTCGTTCTCTCTACCTTCCCCCGCCTCCCTCCCCCCCCTCACACTTCCTCCTCGTTTTCCTCGGCGGGCCAGGGGGGGAACTGAGAAGGAGAAGGCCTTCTCAGAAGGCGGCTGGGCTTCTCAGAAGCTCTCGCGCCTTCTGAGAAGTGTCCTGTGCCCTGGGAGGGCTCAGAGAGTTTCTCAGAGGGCCAGCGAATTTCCGAGCCTTCTGAGAAGGCCCGCCCCGTCTCTGTCCCCCCAGGCTCGCCGCCGATTTTCGCCTTTGGAGAGACATGTTCATGATCATATTTCTCCGCCTACTCTTGATTAGTCGCCTGGCCCTCCCCATCAGCAGCATGCCTCTCCTCATCCGACTCACCCTCGCAATCATCATGCAGCTGCCGTCCAGAATGGCGTTACCGAGAGTCCCTCACACGCGCCGCCAACAGCGAACACAGACCTTATGGGGTCCTGCGACGGATGTGCAAGTTATGTGGTGTAAGGTGTGTGGCGCATGCCACGTAGCGTGGTATCGTGGATATTATGTGGTGTGAGCTGAGTGGCGAAAGGCGAGCCACGCAATACCCGTGAGGAGGGGCATGTGGTGTGAGCCATGCTGCGTGAGCTCTGCGTGGTGTGAGGTACGGGCTGGAAGCTGTGCGGTGCGAGCGCACGGGGCGCCTGCGCCCACGAGCGGGCAGGGCCGCCATGCGCGGCGAAGCCTCGGGAAGACCCGCCCAGCGCACGGGGCGCCCACGAGGCGCCCACGAGCGGGCACAGCGCGGCGCCAACGCTCTGGAAGTCCGCCCGGCGCACGAGGGGTGCCCACAGGAGGCCTACGAGCGGGCACGGGCACCGACGGGGCGAGATTGGCGGGGAGGCGTCTGCAGAGCACGTGGGCGCCCACGAGCGGGCACGGGCGCCAGCGTGGAGGGGATCCGAAAGGACCATCCAATGGTTGGAGCAGCACAGGTAAGAGCCCCAAGCTGCAAGCATGTTGTTTGGGGGAGAGGGAGTCCTCCCCATGCGCATGATCATCACCCCTCCGTACCAGTTTTGAGCAGGTTGCTTCTCTTTGTCACTGGTGCATGCGGCGCGGCCCTCTCTGTGGACATTACCCGCACTGATGGTATTGGTAAATCTGGTATTGACGAGAGCCTTTATACCTGATGTTATCTGAAGGGTTGCGCCCTCTGCTGTTTGCGACCCAGGCTGAACCATCTTGTGGCTACTGTGGGGCACGTTAGGAGACGTCTTGGGTAATATTGGGCCCTCTCGGGGGGGAATATTAGGGCTTCTCGGGGGAATGGTCGGGATATCTTGGGTAATAGTGTGGCTATGCCATTTTCTGTTCAGTCGGTGAACTCGTAAGGTCCGTTATGGGGGGCTGCCCCCCTCCCCCCACCGTAACGGTAACGAGCGTACGCGGGGAGAAAGTTTGTCCCCATAGGTATGGGGGGAATTCACATACATGTGGCGGTGTTGACAGGCATGTTCTGATATTTGCAAGCGTGCAGTGGCGCTCGCAGGCTGTTCGATTTACCGATATCCAGAGTACTACTGCGGCCATACTACAATACTACGACCGCTACTACCTCTACTACGGCTATTTATACCAGTAGTGCCAGGGTTCCACGCGACTTGTGTATATGATAAAGAGGCAAGTTTTTGGATTCGGGTTCGGCAAATACGAAAACACAAGAGCAACACACATATAACCCACATGCACTACGCATGGGATCAACATTCAATGCACATGTGATACAAACACACTAACACTACGACACACACAATACCAAAACAGTACCAATACGCAATCCGTGACGTTTAGAACGACCTTGTTCTTGTTCTGAATTTAATTGCGATAGTCCATGATACGACCCGAATGCAACGACAGTTCAAGCCCCCGCACGCAAGTGATTGTGGAACCGCGGGGTCCCTCGGGAATCCTCCAGGCTTCCACAAGGCTTCCTCCTGGTATCCGCAGGACTCCCTCAGGAATCCGCACGGATTTTTCAGGATCCAGCGGATTCTTATCAGGATGCCTCAGGATTCTTCACCAGCCTTTTTATAGAAATTCCTAGATCCCCTCAGGATCCATAATATTCCTCAGATTTTTTCTGGATTCCGCCGATTCCGTTTTGATCCCGCGGAATTTTAATGTTCTAGGATTCCCGATGATTAATTTTGATTTTTCAGGATCCCGCGAGTTCTTTCTGGGTCCCGTGGCTCTCCTCGTATTCCCAAAAAATTGGCCCGTCTCCGTGAGGATTCCTCATGCGTTTTCGGAATCCCCCAGATGATTTCAGGAATCGCCCAGATAGACCAGCTTCCTTTGATCAGGATGCTTCAAATTTCCAGAGTATTTCTCGCATTTCCAGATGATGTTCGACGATCCTTCGGATTCCCTGAAGGGTCCTCGGGCTTCCTTCGTATCCCACATTCCCTCGAGGTCTCTACGGGATTCTTGTTTGATTTCTTGGCGATGTTTCATATTCCTTGAGCGTTCCTCAGGATTCCGAGGCTCCTCGTATGCTCTTAGGAGGCTCATCAGTTGCTTTTCAAGGGCTCCTCAGAGTCTCTTCGGAGGCTCATCAGAGGCTCTTCAGATGCTCTGCAGAGGCTCTTCAGAAGCTCCTCAGAGACTGCTCAGAGGTTCTTCGGTTGGGGCATGACCGTCCCAAGCTTCTTGTCCGTTGGGGTACACCCGTTCTGTTGGCGTGGGGCCCGACCCGTTGTAGTAGGACCATTTCCTGCAAAAGCTCGGGCTAACGCGGCTGCGGATGAGGCTGTTGACGCCAGGGGTGGCCCTTGATCTGCAGCCGCGAATGCGCAGCAGTGGCGGTCTTTACACGTACGGCGATGTGCGACTCTCATTGGGCCTTGTTCGGCCTGATCGCGAGTTTTGGATGGCTTTGGTCTGACGGCTGTCCCCCTTGTGTTGGTTTTCGAAGCGACTATCTTGGACATCGTTGATGGGTGGGCTGTGGTGGGGACACGCGAAGGTTGAAAGGCATCAGAGTGGCCAGACGCGACAAGGGATTGAAGAGTTTGCGGGATTCTGAAGAATTCTGGCGAAATCTGTATTCTCGTCAGGAATTCAAAAGAAATCTGGTACGATCAAAAGGAATGTTGCGGAATTCCGAGGGGTCCTGAAGAATCCCAAGGGACCCTGGGGAGTCCTCAAGCGTTCTCGTGGATTCTGAAAAGTTGTCATGAATCCGTAGGAGTCCTGGGGCATCCTCAGCAGGCTCCTGAGGAGTCCTGAGGAATCCTGAGGCCTCCTGAAGAATCGTGAATTATCCTGAAGAGTTCTGATCCATCCTCAGGAATCCGATGGAACCCTGAATAATCCTTCTGGGTCCTGGGGGGCCTTCAGGAATCCCGCGGAATCCTGACGAAACCTGAGGGGTAACCGCTAAAGGTCTTAATTATTGGTCCCCCCCTCTTCTTTCGGCGGTGAATAGGACCGGTCCTAAAACCTCCTCCTCCTCCTCCCTCTTCCTCCTTTTCCTCCTCCTCCTTTTCCTCCTCCTCCTCCTCCTCGTCCTCCTCTTAATCCTCCTAGCTGTCGTAGCTGTCGTAGTCATAGCTGTCGTCGTGATTGCGCGGCGGGGGCCGCGGAACAGAAATAATCAGTTAACCCTAGTGTCAGGACCACAATTTTTCAAGAAGGCCGGCGTAAAAATAGTTAGTTACCCTTTTTCGAGGGGGTTCGAGAGACCTTTCAGGGTTAATGAGGATTTCGAGGAAGTCTGAGGAATCTTGAAGAACCTGGAGGAATCCTTATATACCCTGAGAAAACCTGAAGAGTCCTGCGGGACCCTGAGGAATCGCGAGGAACTGTGAGGGATCCAGGAGAAGCCTGAAGAACCTTCCGGGATCTTGAGGCATCTAGAGGCATCAATAATTTGGGGATCCCCAGACATCCTAGAGACAGGAATCGAAAGGAATCTTTCCTGAACCTGGGGGATCCCAGGAAATCTTGGGACATCTTCAGGAATTCTTAGGGTCCTTGAGGCATCCTGGGGACTTCTGAGGAACCCTGAAGAATTCCTGAGGAGTCTTGAGGAGACCCTGGCGAGACCAGAAGAATGTTGGAAAGTCCGAGGGGACTCCTTAAGGCTTGATGAGAAGCTTTACAACAACCCCAGATAATCCAGAGGAACACGGAGGGATCCGGAGGATTTTTAGTGAATCTTGAATATGTTCGACGAAGCTTGGGACCATTTTACGTGGAGATGAGAGCAGAAACTCACCAATATCCGTCAGAATTCTTCGGGATGTCCTCCAGCCCCCCAAGAAATCAGGGAGTGTCTTCAGAACTCCGAACGGGCTCCTGGGTGGGCACGATGAGGAACGCCGCGGTTAGAGCACCGTTCCAGACTCTACATGAAGCCCCGCCTGGAGGTGACGTTCAGAATGACGTTCCCTGCTAATGCTTTTCAGCGAATTCTAATACAGCTTTTTTTATACTGTATGGCCAAGAGAGAGCGCCTTGTCCTTCGTTG
>CAUYUJ010002114.1:197004-232004 GCA_963575745.1 Prorocentrum cordatum | reverse complement strand
CGGGCTCCTCTCTTGGCCCATTTATCAGCAAGAGCATTACCTTTAATCAGCCTTTCGTCCTGATCCGAGGTAGCTGCACCTAGGCTCCTATGAGCCTCGACTTTACAAACAGTGGCCATTCTGCCAATGCCACTCCACCAGTCTCCCCACATGTGTCGACGAGGGTTAGAGGCTGAGAGGGCAATGCTGGAATCTGTCGCACAGCCTAACGCGCCAGAGCAATCAGTATGGACAACCAGCGGGTGGTCAGTAGACCATTCACTAAACAGAGAGAGCATCCTGAACCCCGAGCCCTCCCCGTCCCGAGCCGCCTGTCCTGGGGCCGCGTGGAGCGGCACCGCGCCGTACATGGCGCCGACCAAGCTGCCAGCTGGGTCAATCTGTACGACCGACCATCCTGCACGACTGAAGCCCTGGAGGTGGGAATGGAACACCGAGCCGTCTACAAAGACAGCACCCGACAACTTCCACCCAGTGAAAGCTCCAACAAACCTGAGCTGGTCCTCCGGAGGCACGTCTTCGCAAGGGAAGCAGATGGACGGGGAGGGGAAGAGGCATCTAGCCATGAGCTCTCCAGCTTCCTCTCCGATTGTTTTTACATACTGGGCGGCCTGCATGACATGCTGAGGGCACTCCTCTCGCCTGACCTGGAGACACCTGGTGCAATCACAAAAGCGGTGCCACAAGGTGCCTCTCGTGCCACACTGAACGCAAGCATCTGACTGAGCCTTACCTCTAGAATGCAACCGAGTTTGGGGCCAATGCGATCCACCGACCAGGCTCCGAATGGCCGCAGCTCGATGCTGCGACCAGCTGTCATCAAAATCCCTATTGATGAGGGGAGCGAGTGGAGGCCAGTTGAATGCGGGGAGACCCAGGGGGGCTTGGAGTCTCTCCACATCCAAAATGTCTGAAGCCAGGAGCGCCAGAGGCCTGACAATATCAACAAAGAATGCAGGAGAGAAGTCAGCAATGTTGAACTCCCCTAGTCTGGGATGCCAACGCACACTGGCAGAGGGCAAGGTGCAACCGATCTTGGCGAGAGAAAGATCAGCAGCTTGAGACGGGTCAGCAACGTGTGACCAAGGCTTCTCTTTTTCCAGCAGACAATGCGCGTCCTGCATGCAGGCCTGGAGTGGACCAAGCCCTGGCAAGACAGACTGCACACTCAATGCCCAATGCTTGATCACACCACAGACCACAACAACCCAGTGATCTCTGGTGGCCCCTCTGGGGGGGACACGCAACCTGAGAGCAACCGAGGTACCAGGAGGAACCCGTCCCTCCCCTCTGAGAGCGGCTCGCCTGAGAGCAGCAAGCTTCAAGTCAGCAGTGCCCGTGACCGCCGCCCCCCACACCGCCGTCGCCGTAGGAGAGCCCCTCATTATCGTGCTGACGCTTGCCCCAGCTTTCCTCAGAGCACAAGCACGTGCTGATACCCAGGCCGTTTGGCCATCCGTTTATTTTGCTCCGTGACACTTCGCGCAGCACCATTGTTAGCGTCTGTGCCTAGAACCCTGCCGCTGCTGAGCCTTTGCTCAGAGCTGAGTTTCCACCTCTGGTTGGGGTCCTCGTCAAGATCCACCGAGCTAGTCGTGTAACCAGTCTTGTCCCAGTTGGTGGTAGGGGGCGGAGGAGGAGGAATTAGAGGAGATGGAGGAGGAGGAGGAGGACGGGGAGAGGAGGAGAAGGAGGGAGGAGGAAGGAGGGAGAAGGGCGGAGGAGGGAGGATGGAGGAGGGAGGAGGGAGGAGGGAGGAGGAGGGAGGAGGGAGGAGGAGGAGGAGGAAGAGGAGGAGTAGGACGAGGAGGAGGAGGAGCAGCGAGACGGAGAGTGGGAGTAGGAAGGGGAGGGGAGAAAGTCTGAGAGGTGGATGCGGTTCTGCAGTTCTGCGTATGGTGACTAGGTCGGTGGCATAATGTGTGTATAGACCTCCACGTATGAAAGGACGATTGTGCTTCCTGGATGTATATGTATATCTATGTGCTTATCTTAGTGGGCCCCAGAAACGGCAGGGCCGTTTTTTCATCGTTTCCGAAAAAGTCTTCCTTGAAAATGGAAACGGCAAAAAAACGGCGACCGGACACAGCAACAAAAACGGCTCCAGGATTGGAACCGGAGCGGGAACCCGTAAAAGAACGGCGACGGAACCGGTAAAAAAAAGGCGTCGGAACCGGCAAACAAATTGCAAAACGGAACCGGTAAGAACATTGCCCTGTCGTTTGCAGGGCCCACTAAGGTGCTTTACTTGGGCCAGGGACCTGGGGAAGATTAGTTGGTAAGGATGAGGAGGAGGCACCTTTCATCAGGAGAAGCGTTCGCATCACCTTACCTAGTCAACGAGGAGGCGGAGCAGGAGGAGGAGGAGTGCAAGATGGAGTGGGAAGAGGGGTAGCGGCAGGGGACGATGGAGGACGAAGAGGATCCAGAACGAGCAGCCCCGCAGATTCGCCCACCTGGACGGGGACCACCTCACCCTGCTCAACACGTTCCACGCGTACAAGCAGTATTCTTCGGAGCGCAGACCCGCGGGGGGGGGGGGGGCGGCACGGCCGGGGGTTGAGGCCTGTTGGGGGGTGCACGGAGCGAGAGAGGAAGGGGGGTGAGGGGGGGGGGATGGCAGAAGGGGTTGGGGAAGGAGGATGAAGGGAGGGGGAGGGCGGAGGGAGGACTTGAGGAGGGGCTCATGGAGGGAGGAGGGAAGGATTGTGGGGGGAGGGAGGATGCGAGGGGTAAGGGAGGGGAGAGGGCGAGAGCAAAGAGGAGGAGGGTGGAGGGAAGGATGGGAGACGCAAGGACGCGAATGGGTGGAGGCGAGGGAGGTTCTGTATTGTGGCTTCTCGCGGGGTAGGGGGAGGAGGAGGAGGAGGAGCAGGAGCGATCAAGCAGCAGGGCGGATGGATAGAAGAGCAGAGAACACAGCTGGGACGGTAATTCAGAGCGCCCCTGGCACTCGAAGGGTACCCTTATGCTTTTCATTTGTGGTCGCTCCATCTTTAAATACGATTCGTGTCTGTCCATGTATGTCATATCTTATAGCCGTTCCAATCTGGGGAACCCGCCGAAGAGAACGCAGGGGAGACTTTGCAGGGTGAGGTACCAAAGGGGGATCTCTATATATACAGTGGAAGCCCATGCCAAGGAACACTTTGCTTGCCTCCAGGGCGCCCTGGGTTTCTTGGATTTCGATGGTCGTGGCACTCCTACACCAAAAATCTGTGGACGTCCTGGGGTCTCAGGATTGGGTTTCTTGTGGAAGGTTTCTTGTGGTCGAGCTCCTACTATAGTAAAGCGGAATCAGCATGGGGCTGCGAGTCAGGGCCCGTCCCGCTGGGCGCGCGCGGGCGCGCTCGCGGTCCTCCTCTCGGCGGCGAGCGAGGGGGGGGGAAGCGAACAGGAGAAGGCCTTCTCAGGAGGCGGCGGGGCATCTCAGAAGCCGCCTGGCCTTCTGAGACGTTGTCTGCGTCTTCGGGGAAGGCTTAGAGAACTCCTTCGAAGGCCGGGGGACTTCCGAAGCTTCTGTAAAGGCCTTCTCCTTCGTACTTCCCCCCCTCGCTCGCCGCCGACCCTCTCTCCTCCGTTGCTGCGGGACTCTGCGTGACCAATACAGTCAACCATGATAGTAAGGATGGGGCAACTTGGCCAGGGTACCCGTGCATCCTTCGGAATTCGGCCGCGCTCCGCGCGGAAAACCTCAACGTGGCGTTCCAAGGCCCTTGCATCCTTACTGCGCATCATTAGTATCCTGGTTGACTGTACCACGTGGGCGCCGGGGGCGTCAGGTGCGCAAGGGCAGGGTGAGGGCAGGAAGATTCGGGGGCCCCCATGCGGTGTGATGACCGCACCGCGTGGTGAGTCGGTGAGGATTCGGGGTCACCGCACGGCTTTGGGGCTCGGGTCGTTCTCCGAGGATGTCCCGGTCGCTGGGGGTTCCGAGGTCACCGCGCGGTCCGTCACCACATGGTTTCGGGACCTCGGGGAGATGGGAGGTGGGATCACCTCACTCCGGAGAGCGCAAGTGCTGGTTGATCGGGGCTGGCATTGGTCACTTCTCCCGGCCAACTCCCAACGTGCCCCTTGCCCGCAGTGAGCATCACGGGGAGCGCAGATCACGGATGCTTTGATCTGGCGATGGTCAGTTGTTTTCCCCAGGTTATTCGTTGCCTCGGGATGCCCGCCCGCTGCTGGATGCGGGGGTCCCAGATTTGTCTGTTGTGTGGGAAGGGATTGTCATAGTCTGGACTCCATTGTGCCACTCACATGCTCGACATCCCTACCTTCTTGTCGAGCCGCTCTGCGCAACGGCAACGGTGCCACTTTACCTGTTCGCCATGTCCCCGAGGCTGGGAATTATCCGTAACCACAGCCCTCGGGGGCCTCGGCGGGCGTTGGATATGGATCTATTCAGTGGGGCCCCGGCAGGGGCGAACAGATCCATGTTCTATGCTCGCCAAGGCCCCCAAAGATCTGCATGGGCATGGATGAATCCCCATCTCGCAGCGTCATACGTTAGGTTTACGTCGGGCGTATCCCTCTACAGGATGAATATTTAACCATACTCCAAAAATAGTCTGGGGACATTTTTTCCACTCTGTTTGATTTGTTTGAAACATTTCTAGAGTATGTTTAACGTTCCGTCCTGAATCCGCCTGTAGGAGGACATGCCCAACCTAACATTAGGTTCGCGCGGCGTTGGCGCGCCGGCGACGCCCGCGAAGGCGTCCGAGGTTGAATTCTGCGACCCGGGTGCACCGATGGGCACGGGAACGCCACCGGACCCAACAGAATTTAGCCTTGAAGCAGTGGGGCCGCGATCGATTGAAGGTTGAACGATCGACGCGATGTCAAGAGCCTTTGCGCGCGCCGACGCCGCACGACCCTGCCGCGAGCCCCCACCCCGCAGCGTCGTGCGTCCTGCGCCCGCGGGATGCTTCTCCGTCGTCGCCGGGCCCGCTCAAAGCCTCCCCCCTCGCCCCCGGCGCGCAGAGTGTGCGGGCCGCACGGGCCGAGGTGCGGAGGCCTGTGCTCACGTGCTGTGTAGCCGGCAGCCCGTAGCCCAAGAGACCTCCAAGAGGGCTTCCAAGGATGGCCCGAGCAGGCCCAGATCTGTGATTCTCCAAAAAGGTTTTTGAGCGATTTGCATTTGCCTCTTCTCGGCTTTCCGACCGTCCGAGACGGCCCAAGAGCCCCCAACGATCGCCCCAAGATCGCCCAAGAGGCCTCCAAGATGGTCCCAGAACGGCCCAAGAAACCCCGCCACCGCAGCCATGCGCAGAGGGGAGCGGGGGCAGGGATGAGGGAGTCTCAAAAGCACCCCTGCTTCTTCGAATCTGGGCCTCTTAGATGGGGTCGGAGCGGATGGGGTCGGAGGATGCGTCTGTCTTCGGCAAATTCAGCAAGCCGTAAGAGTGACCTTGCGCCAGAGTGACCTTTGGTGCGGGCACATGTTAGGGTGACCTTTCGCCCGAGTGACCTTTGTCGGAGGTTGATACATCTCCTACCCTGACACGTCGATTAGTGAATTGCCCGTTCTCGGTTCGCGAGAGGGAGGGCGTCGCGGCCGCTGGTTCTGCGGGTCCAGATCCGTCGGTTTCGGTCCCAGGCCGTTGTCACGAAGTGGTTTACCAAAGGGAGGTTTGTCCACCGCCGACTTTGGTGATGGCTGGATGAGATGCGACAGCAGCGGCTTGGGCGCTCCAGTTCGGCCTCCCCGCGGTCTAGGGACGTCGCGCTCCAGAGGTCACTCTTGCCTAGGACCATCTCTTACGCGTAGCCGAGGCAGCTCGTGTGCCTCTCTCCGCTGCCGGGACGGCGGCGCCTCGTGGCACGCAGGGCCCGGGTCCTTCAGCGCGCGCCGGTCAGCAGGCATTCGCTCGAGGCGTATAGAGGGAGAAGGAGGAGAGGCGAGGATGGGGAGGGGTACCGAAGAAGGAACAACGTCATACGAATAAACTTTTTTGGCGCTCCGCTCGGATTTCTTGGAGCCGCGCTGGGTCCCCCCGGCGGCGCCTCCGTCGCCGCCCCTGGCGCGCTCCGCGCGCCATGGGGGGGGGTCCAACGCGGATCCAAATCCGCGCGGAGCGCCCAAACTTTATGTTTATGCCGTTTTTCCTAGAGTAGCAGCAGGACGGTGGTGTCAGGAGGTTGTACTTGTCGACTTGATGCCAGCCCAGCAGACCAGTGCCAAGCAATCGCAGGAAACGAGAGTCTATGATACATGGCACGTTGTGCTGAACAGTGTTCGATGTGCGTTGGTGGCATGGAGCGATGAGTCGGCGCCGGCGTTGTGCGACTTGGGCGTTTCGTCGGTTCCGTGCATTGCAGGAGGGCATGGATCCTGGGCAGTTCTGCTACGACAACTATGTCAACGCGCGGTCCCTCAGGCCTGGCGTGCATCTTTCTCGGCAAATCGCCAGTGCTTAGTACACCACATGATGGAGAGGGTGAGCATCATATGGGTCAGGCAGGGCAGCAGTGGTGCTAACAGGCTCCTCCTCCTCCTCCTCCTGGAGATGGTCGTCGTGGCCCTGCTCGGACAGGATGCTTCAGGAGCAAGAGAGGGACGTACACGCGCATGATACACGCCGGTCTCGAAAGCACAAACTGCGCGAACGTTCGTATCACGAGGCTTGTGTCGCGGATTGGGGGGGGCCGTGCTCACGCACGTGGTTGGGCGCGCAAGTCCTTCGTGGGCTCGCTAGCTTAATTAGGAGGGAGCAAAACACACAATGAATCGTCGATTCCCCAGAGACCATGGGAAGATGTGGGAAGTGGGGGGGGGAGACCAAAAACGCCAGAACTTTGGGAGCAGATGGAATTCTGCTATTTTTGTGTCTTTCTATTGGTGCGTCCCAGGAGGCCCCGTTCTCTGGCGTTGTCCGTCGAGGCCGCCCTCCTCCCGCAAGCCCCGGCGCCGGGCGAGGGAGGCCCCGCGGCACGCGCCCCCTCCAATCGGGCAGGGCAGTGGCCACGCCTGCCTGCCAAGGGGATCGGGGGCGGACAGACCTCCTGCCCTGACGCGTCGATGAAGGAATTGGCCGTTGTCGGTTCGCGAGGGGGCGTCGCAAGCAGGCAGTGGCCACGCCTGGCAAGCAGGCAGTGGCAAGCAGGAGGTCTGTCCACCCCTGGCAAGCAGGCAGTGGCCACGCCTGCTTGCCAGGGGTGGACAGACCACACGTCGATTAAGGAGTTGGCCGTTTTCGGTTCGCGAGAGGGCGTCGCGGCCGTCATTTGTGCGGGTCCAGGTCCGTCGGTTTCGGTCCTATAGGCCGTTTTCATTGAGGGGAGGTTTACTAAAGGGAGGTTTGTCCACCGCCGAGGGTAGCGATGCACGCAGGCCAGGCGGAAAAGGAGCACGCAAGCACGAAGTGCCGTCGATAACCCAGAGCACGTGGAGAGCGCGAGCGGTGGTGGGGCAGACGATGGGCTTCAGACATGGTGGAAGCCAGCCAGGGAATCCTGGGATCCGTGCCTCTGTATGTTTCTGTTGTGTCTCTGGGCCCCTTGAGCAGAGGGGGCTGGGAATGAACCGATCACCTCTGGCGTCCGTGCGAGATGGCTGCAACCACAAGGGCGTCCGCGGCTCGGTCGGCTCAGCGGCGTCGCGGTCGGCTGCGCTCGGTTCGGTTCGGTTCGACCGGCCGTGGCACCGCTGCTGCGTCACTGCGCTCTTCTGGGCTGCCCCTCGCCTGTCGGTTTCGGTCGGCTTCGATCTCGTTGTCGGTTCGGTCGGTGTTTCAGCTGTGCTGTCGCCGTGGATGGCCCTGGGCTGTGGGGTGGGGCAGCTTCCTTCCAGGCGCCCGTCCAGGATGGCCTCAGCCAGCAGCTCTCGCGGCGAGGGGCAACCCGTGGCCCAGATGCACGCCCTCCGGGCCAGTTGCCCCGCAGACGAGCCGCCCGCCAGCAGAGGGCGCTCTCTCGGGCCACTCTGCGAAGGGTCACCGAGCGCGCTCCACTGCTCGCAGAGTGCGTACTCGCACACGTCCGAAACAACGCGTTTTCCTTACTATGTCATGTAATGTATAGTAAATCCCCCGCGGCGGATCCAGGCCACTTGCAAGTATTCACGTTGCGAGTAGTGGGGCGCGCTTTTCTAACGGGCTTCGATCGGCACAATTCGCCTCCTCCTTGGCCTTCTCGCGCCGTTTCCGCTTCCTGCTGCCGCTGCTCGGGGACCCCCTGGGGGCATCCTGTTGCAGCTCCCCCTCCTTCACGGGCACAGTTTGCAGGGAAGCGAAGCGAAGCGAAACGCCGGAGCCGTGCGTGCTCCTACGGGGAGCACGCCCGTGCCCATTAGGGCATGGCGTGGAGGCCGTGGCCTCGAACATGTGGAGAGGCCCTGTGGGAAGAGGGAGGAGAGGAGAGGCCCCGTGGCCTCACAGTTTGCAGGGAGGGAGGAGAGGCTCTGCGGGAACGCACCGACCCCCTATCCGCTGTTCGCCGAAGGTGAGCTCGTGGCCCTCCCCGCCCAGGAACGTGGGGTTCCGATCTATCGTCGGCGTATCGGCGATCTATCGCCGATCTATCGCCGATCTACCGCGATCGCCGATAGATCGCCGATCGCCGATCTGTCGGCGACGTTTCGGCGATCTATCGGCGACGTATCGCCGATGTCGGGTCGACACTCCCCCCCCCGGAGCAGGTCGCCCCGAAAGATCGCTGCTCGTCACCAGAGTCTCCTGGAACTCCCGCGGCTCCGACCTCCGACGCCGCCTTGTTCAGTCCGTGGGCCCCTGGAGCCCTCGTCACCACCTCTCAGGATAGGGAAAACACACACAGACACAATCTATCGGCGATGTTTTGGAAAATATTAGGAAATATGGGAAATGGGGGAAGACAAAGACCAAGAAAATGTGGGAAATACGGGTGCATCCTCGGATTTGTGTGTATTTATGTGTGTTTCCTTGGGCCTCTTTACACTCCCGGGGCAGGCTTTTCTCGGCGGCGCGCCGAGGGGGGAAGTGAGAGGGAGCAGGTCTTCTCAGAAGGCGTCGGGGCTTCTCGGAAACCCCCTGGCTTTCTGAGAAGCTCTCTGGGGCTTTGGAGAGGGCTTCAAAAGCTTCTCAGAAGGCCAGATGACTTCTGGGCCTGCTGAGAATACCCGCCCGCTCTGCCTCCCCCCTTGAGCGCGCCGCCGACGTTCGCCCCACATCTTTCTGTGTGCTCTTGAGGCCAGAGTGAAACGGCCCCCGGCGTCGAAATCGCAGGAATTCATCGGGAAAGCGGCGAGGGGGGAACAGCAGACGGGGTCATAGGAAATGGCTGGTTCGATGCAACAAACGCGCACCTTGTTGCAGTGCAGTTTTTTTGTGCGGTTTTCGCGTTCACTGCTGCACCTGCCACATATGCGTTGCAAATTTTCTGCTGTTCCACTGCAACGTTTTGTTTTGGGCCTCTGTTGCCTGGTCTATGGGGCTTGTTTGCATTTTGTCCCCAACTAGTTTCAGAACAAGTGCAGTGTTGTTTCTTCGCGTTGCATAAACACTGCCGTGCAGTTTGTTTTTCTCGCCGTTGCAGTTTCTCCGTCTGGATCCTATGTTGGGTGTGTTACCCCGTTTAGGCGTTACCCAGTTTAGGTGTCCCTGTTCTTTCCCCATACATATATATATATATATATTATACAAACGTATACGCATACATACACATATATATATATATATATTCAGATCATAAACCGGAAACCTGGCCCTTGGGGCCCCCAGGCCGAAGACCTCCAGGGGCACCACAACAACGCTAAGTTCCCCTCCCCCCCCGGGACCTTCCCAGGACCTCCCCTGAGCCTCCCCAGAACTTTCCCGCCCCCCCCCCGCAGGCAGGCTCCAAATAGGTCGCAGAAGGGCCAAGATGGACCCCCTCTTGGGCCCCCTCTTGGGCTCCACCCCCTCTTGGGCTCCACCCCCTCTCAGCTGGACCCCCTCTTGGGCCAACCAAACCATTGGGCACTAGACGAGATCTCGAGGTATCCCCCCCCAGTGCGCAGCGCCCACGAGACGCGCCAGCGACTGAGCACCAATGGGGCACCAGCAGACACCACGAGGTATCCCTGGCGCGGGGCCCGTCGGGAGCGTACAGTGGATGCCCATGCCAAGAAACGCCCTGCTTGCATCCAGGGTGCCTTGGGTTTCTTGGGTTTTGACGGTTTTGCTAAGTAAAGCGGGACGTTCCCACACAATAATCTATGGACGTTTTGGGGTCTCAGGGTTGGGTTTTTTTGTTTGTGAAAAGTTTCTTATGGGTGGGCCCCCATTGTACGACCAGGCAACAAGCGGGCACCAACCGAAACCTCAGGGGACCCATCCGAATTCCCTAAGGAAGCGAAGCCAGAGTCTCTGAGTGCAGGCGCTGTTTGGGGAAAACTCATCTCTCCTGCCGCACACCGAGGTCGGTCTGGCGATCCGCACGGTTTGCTTGGACCTTCCCCGCTCATTACAGTTTCAAAGTTTGACGTTGAGGGCGGTATTTTTCAAAATTGGGTACTCGCTTCAGCGTTGCGCACACTCTTCTTAAACGCTTGCAGCAGTTGCAGGGATGGACGGCGTCTAGTTTTCAAAATGGGGCTGTCGCCACGACGTCGCGCGACATCTTTGCAAAAATTCGCAACATGGTAAGGGATTGACGCTCAAAGTTTTGATGCTTCGCGTATTCTATCAGCCCATCCACGAAAGTCACCAGGCGAGTAATCCTGATCAGGGATGTGTAGTAGCACGCAGTCACGCTCTGGGAGCCACTTGGAGGCATCTCGGGGCCATAGTTGGGCTTTGTTTGGGGGCCCTCCTGGGGCCGTTTTGACAGACTTTGGGGCCATCGTCTGGCCATCTTGGAGGCATGGGGGCGCCCTCTTGGGATCATCTTGGAGGCTAGCGATGAAAGAAGGGCGGGTTATTAATTACGCCCCCACACACACACACACCTCGGAGACGGACATAATACATGTTGGGGCTCCGTTTGGGCGCTCTTGGGGCCGTCTTGCGCCCATGTTGGGCCACCTTGGAGCCCTCTTGAGGCCTCAAGAGCCCATCGGAAACGAAGGGGCGGGAACAGAAAGAGCGTTGGATTTCAATAGGTGCTGGAAGGATGTTGGTCTCTCTAGGGGGGGGGGCTTTGAAGGCTCCGTGACCACCTGGCGTCGTCTTGAGGCGATCAAGGCGCCTATTGGAGGCATGCTGGATGATATCTTGACCCATGTATGCTATATTGTGCGATGTGTGAGGCCACCTTGGGCTATCGGGGGCCCTTTTGGGGTCTGGACCTTCGAAGCACCCGTCTGGGCCCCTCCAGACCCAGGCAGAGGGTTGTGGGTGAGGTGAACTGTTCGCCCAGGGGGGAGGAGGTCAGAATAACTAGGCAGCTAAGCTACCTACGGCGAAAGGGCTGGCGGGATTTAGCGACCTGGAGCTTGAAAATACGTAAGTAGTTGGTACACGGATGGAGGACGGTGGTTGTTCAACATGGGGTTCTCGTTTGAGGCTCCTTCGATGTTGGTGACCAGATGTGCAAATTGATGAAACAGTTGATATTGACACGCCTCCTTTTTCCACGGGGACATGGTTGGACACCGCGTTGGATGTTCTGATGTGGACTTTCTGGGTTTGTGTAATCAACTAACTAAAGGGAGGCAATTGGCATCCTTTTGAATTTTCGCCTGAGTGTCAGATTTCAAGGGAGGACATCTCCCAGTGAGAAGGAGCGCTTGCATGGATCCATGAGGGGAGGACCTGGGACGGGATGGTGTAGTGTATTGCAGCATCGTTGATGCATCCTGGGTTTGTCCTGGTCCTCTTTCAATCTCCCACCCACCGCCCAGCCCTCGTCTCCTCTTCTCCTTTCCTCCCACCCCGCGTCTTCCCCATCTTCTTCCTTCTCCTCCTTCTCCCTCTCCTCTCCTCCTTCTCCTCCACCAGCCCAAAAGGGACCCCCCCTCACACCCTCCGCCCAGCTCCCCCAGGGGCCGCCCCTCCAGCAGCCCGCGCCAGGTCGGCCGAGAACGTGCGGGAGCAGCTCAAGCGCACGATGGAGCGGATCCAGCTCCAGATGGCGCGCCGCACACGCCTCCGACGGGCACCGCTCGCGCTCAACAGCCTCCTGCCCCTGATGCTTCTCCTCATTCCTCTCCTCCTCCCTCTCCTTCTCCTCCTCCTCCTCCTCCTCCTCATCATCATCATCCTCATCAGCTTCATCATCATCCTCATCATCATCATCATCCTCATCATCATCCTCATCATCCTCATCATCCTCATCATCCTCATCATCCTCATCATCCTCATCATCATCCTCATCATCATCATCATCATCATCATCATCATCATCATCATCATCATCATCATCATCATCATCATCATCATCTACTCCCTCTCCTCCTCCGTCTCTTCCTCCTTCTTCCTCCTCACTCCCTTCCTCTCATCCTCTCCCTCCGCCTTACATCTCTCTGGGGAGGCTGCGTAAATGCAGCGGGGACGCTGGATGGCAGGGCTACCCTAGCCAGAGACGCTGGAGGCGGGGGAATGGCAGAGGAGGAGGCGGGGGAGTGGAGGAGGTAGGGGATGGCGGTCGGAGGTTGTGGAGGGCCTGGGGATGTTAGGCAGGGGGGCGTATCGGGGCTCCAGGTGCCGCGGAGGGAGGCCCCGTACCTCCCGCAGCGCCGACGCTTGCTCGATGTTGAAGGGCCCCCCCCATTCCAGTGGCCCCCTCCTCCCCTATCTCATCGGGCGAAGAGAACTATGCACATGCACCGATCCTGGCAAGGCCCATCCTTGACCCAGGATCGGTGCATGTGCCTTCCTGGCCAAGGTAGGAGGGCGGATGCACCGACCCTGGGCTCAGGATGGGCCTTGCCAGAATCGGTGCATGTGCATCGTTCTCTTTCTTCCCCTAGTCCCATCTCCATCTCCCCCGCCTCATTCATCCCGTCCTCTCTCTTGCCGGCCAGCAGCAGGCAGGCGGGCGACGGCGGGAGGGAGGGAGGGGCGCGCCGGCTGCCATGCAGGGGTGGAGTGCGGCAGCTCTGCAGGGCAGTGCACGGTCGGCTCGCTCGACGGGGGGGGCGCCGCGCCTGGGGCGGCGTCGGCGGCCCGCACTCCGAGACGCTCTTGGAGATCCGCGCAGCATGCGGAATGTCGTGGGGCAGGGCGCCAGAAGATTCGAGGATCCCTCCATTGGAGGCATCGTGCGCTAGTGCGCGATGCCTCCTCCTCCTCCTCCTCCTCCTCCTCCTCCTCCTCCTCCTCCTCCTCCTCCTCCTCCTCCTCCTCCTCCTCCCCCTCAATTGGTCCTCTGGCTTCTGCACTGTGCGATGGCAGCGCTCCGGAGAAGAGCGCCAGCGCGCCCACATGGCTTACTCAGCCCAAAGAGGTCTGGGTGCGCACGTCCAGTACCGGGGCAGGTGATGGGCGACTGCCTGGAACGTCTGACGAGGATCAGCGCCAGTGGTGGGCAATTGCATCGGATTCCGAGGGAGGGAAGAGGCGGAGGGAAGAGGGACGAATGAGAATAATGAGGAAGGCGGGAGGAGGGAGGGGAGGGGGGAGAAAAGGAGGTAAGAGGAAGGAGGCAGAGGAGGAGGAAGAGGAGGTCAGCATGACATCCTGGAGGCTCTGATGATACCCTTGGAAGGGTGGCATCGAGACAGGTGTCACACCCAGGACTGAATGTGCTGCATGCTCCTTCGTAATTGCAATATTGTGTCCTCAGTTCGGCATCCCCTGAGCGTCGACAGGCCAGAAAGTGCCTGTGCGGCCATGCACAGCTATGCTGCAGCAAATGTGACCACGGACAAAGCAGTGATACATGCCGTGTCTGTGTTGGCAACGAGTGTTGATTTCCGAGGTGAGCACGGATTTCAACGACAAGGAGTACTACCCGAATATTCGGAAGTGCCTGTCTCGCTTTTGGCCCCTACTTGGACGAAGGAGAGCATGATAAGGATGAGGAGGAGTCGTGTCATTGCAACCTCGTTCCATGCACGTTCCGTCAGCCTTGATGCACGAAGCGCTTTCGAAGCGCACATTTGGTGGTCCACCCACCTTCCATGGGGCGACCGATTTCCAGGTAGTACGTGGGGGGGGCACCGACAGGCAATTCTAGACGCTTCGGGTACCCCACCAGCCCGTCCGCCCATCCATAACGATGGCCAGACGAGTTGCCTTGATCAGGGATGTGTAGTAGCATGCCGTGGAATAAATGGCTGGGTAGAACGTCATACCCCAAGAGGCGGAGGATGGAGGAGGAATCGAAGGAGCAGGAGGAGGAGGAGAAGGAGGAGGAGGAGGAAGAGGGGGGGAGGGAGGATGAAGGAGGAGGAATGGGCGGATGAGAAGGAGGAGGAGGAGGAGGCGGAGGAGGAGGGCGACGAGAAAGACCAAGAGCCTCTTGGCTGCCTCCCGGAGTCTCTTCGGATTTCTTCCGAGAGCTTCTTGGAGTCCTTTTAGGGTGTATTGGGGGTCTGTTGGCAGTTTCGGGTGCCTCTTGGGGCGTCTTGGGCTTTTCTGGTGAGCCTCTTGGGGCTTCTTGGGGGCTTCGTGGGAGCCTCTGGGCGGCACAGTGGGGCCTATTGGGCACCTCTCGGGGCCCGTTTGGGGCATCCATTGGGAGCCTCGGGGACCATCTTGGGTCCATCTTGGAGGAGATCGACCAAAGGAGGGGGATCTTTAATCAGGGTCCCCTCCAGGAGGCCAAATTGTGGTCAACACCATTGTCACATGAATGGTTGTTGTCTTTTCGCCGAGGCCTCTTGGGGCGTCTTGGGTGCCTCTGGGGGGCCTATTGGCGTCTCTTCGGGTCTCTTGGGAGCCTCGTTGCGGCATGTTGGGAGCCCCTTGGGGCTTCCTGGGCACCTCTTGGGAGCACCTTTGGGAGCCTCGGGGGCCATCTTGGAGGAGATCGACCAAAGGAGGGGGTGTCCGTAATTAGGCCCCCCCCCTCCAGGAGGCTCAAATGTGGCCAACACCTCAGTAAAACCAATGATGTTCGCCTTCTCGCTGAGCCTCTTGGGGCGTCTTAGGTGCCTCTGGGGGAGCCTCTTGGCACCTCTCAGGTGTATATTGGGAGCCTTTGACGGGCATGTTAGGGGCATCTTGAGGGCCTCTTGGCGCATCCTAGGCCCTCTGGGGGTACCCTTGGGAGCCTCGGAGGCCATCTTTGGGCCATCTAGGAGGAGATCATCACAGGAGGGGGCGTAGTACATTAGACCCCCCCAGCAGGCGAACATGTGTCCAAAACCTTTTGTATAAAATCAATGGTGCTGGCTTCGTCGCCGAGGCCATCTTGGACGCTCCAACCCCTCGTGGAAGGCCGAGTCCAGACCCAGGGGGAGGGGGGAGGGGGAGGGTCAAGCTACCCACCTGCCCGCAAGCCGTCTAGCTCGCTCCCACCCGCCCTCCCAACACATAAGTAACACCCGAGCCTGAGCATGTTCAGCGGTCGTCTTTGGATGGGCAGCTACTGGGAACCAAAGCCGACCCCAGGTACGCGACGTGTGGGCGAGGTGCGCCACGCGTGCCAGGGGCGCCACGCGCGCCAGGCACCCCTGGGGCCCGAGCGTGCCAGGCACGCCTGATGCGCCAGATGAGCCACTTGCTCCGAGTGCGCCAGGTGTACCGCACACTCCAGCCGCGCCAGGTGCGCCACGTTAGGGGCACGTGTAGAGTGCGTCAGGTGCACCTGCGCACGAGATAGCACACATCGGGAAGCATGTCGGCCCCCGCCATCACTTCCGAAAACCAATGCCCATCATTGTGCCTGGCGGGCCTGCGCACAGCAGTCCACGCGACACCACCCCCGCCGTCCCTGTCAAAAACCAGTTGACAGTGATCGCGGGATGGCCGCGCGCGATCCAGATCTAGCCGCGAGGTGCATGCTTTATTGGTTATTGTAGGGGATGGTAGCCCTGCGCACAGCAGGGAATATGCTGGCACCCCAGCCGTCCATATCCCAAGCAATACAATGTGCTCGCAGGCCTCACGAACATGACTCAAGACATTGCCCCAAATTATATCCTGTATGGTTTCTCGGAAAAGGGGTTCTCTTTTAGTAGGTTTACCCATTGTTTTGACTTGAAGGAGGCCGGCGGATTTCCGCTCGATTTAAATAGGTAAAGCCCAATTCGGCGTGAACAAAAATACGTTTCGCGCGTGCTCGCTCGAGGAAAGTGAGCCCCTCAGCTTGGATCCTCGATGAATAACGGGGTCCGCGGACCACCGCTTCACTTTGTGAAAAAAAAGGTGCGGGGCATGTTCAGCAGAATCATCGACCCAAACAAAAACGAGGTCTGGAGCCCCGACCGCGACGCGGAAAAGCGTCCCGCGCGCAGGAATTCCGAGGATGTCTCGCGCGTGCCGCGTCCCGCGCGCAGGAATTTCGAGGATGTTGATTCGCTTGTTTTTCCATGATTTCCTTGGCCACACAGGGGTCGGGGCCATGGGAGCGCGACCCCAATGTAATTTACTAGGGATCGTGGCCCTGGGAGCGCGGACGCAGCGTAATTTACAAGGGATCGTGGCCCTGGGAGCGCGACACCAGTGTAATTCACGAGGGATCGCGGCAGTGGGACAGTGGGAGCGCGGACCCTGCGTAATTTGCAAAGGATCGTGGCCCTTGGAGTGCGGGCGCAGCGTAATTTACGATGTGTCGGGGCCCTGGGAGCGCGACCCCAGTGTAATATACAAGGGATCGGGGCCCTTGGAGCGTGGGCGCAGTGTGAATTGTTTTCGTGGCCCTAGGAGCGGCTTTGCACATCGCAGTTCAGCTCAGCGCAGCACAGCACAGCCCTCGGCACGGCACATCAAGATCGATACACTCAGCACTGCAACTTGGCGCGTCCCGTGGCGAGTCCCCCTGGCACGTCGCGCGGCGCGTCCCCTGGCACGTCCCGTGGCACGCCCATTGGCACGTTCCGTAGCACGTCCCCTCGGCACGTCCCGCGGTGCGTCTTCGTGGCACGTCCCTTGGCACGTCGCCTGGCGCGTCCCTTGGGACGTTCCGCGTCGCGTCCTCCTGGCATGTTCCCCTGTCAATTAGCTCTGGGGCAGCTACTATATTAGCTCGAGCTTAAGATCCAGATCAGTTCGGTCAGGACTCGGATGCAAAGGAGGACTCGATCCACAACGCTATAGAGCACAATCTCGGCATGGCACATCGCAATTCAGCACGGCGCTGCACAGCACAGCTCTCGGCACGGTACATCAAGATCGATACATTCAGCATTGCGTTTGCCCGTCGCCCAATCAGGTGTCTTTGAAACGTTGCCATGCCTTACATGTCTATATTGCTTTCCGGGTTCGTGGGTCGATCATGTTTTTGACGGGTGGTGGGGGGGGCGCATCGGGTTGGCCACGCATGCTACAAATGTGGAGGCATAATGCGGATTGTAGTATTGTTTTTTGACAGGGATGGTGGGGTGAGGGGGTCCATATTGATAGGGAACAATGACTAAACCCTTTTCCGAGGGGGAAGGGGAGGGGTAAACCCTGTCCTTTCCCCAGGAGGAGGGGGGGAGGAGGGCGAGGCCCAATCCAGACCTGGGGGGAGGGGGTAGGGGGAGGGGGTTGGACGAGGAAACTGGCTAAACCACTGACGCCCAGAGGGTTGGTAGACTCGAAGGAGCAGCACAGAGGATGCAGCAGTGAGGAGGGGTGGGGGAGGAGGACGGCGGACTGTCCGCTCAGCCTGGGCTCGCTCTCCACCTACAGTCGGAATGCTGTCACGCTCTTCAAGAGCATGAGCCCCTGCTCCGAGGGACCCCAGGCCCCATGGAGGTGCCCTATACAAGCCGGTCGTTGAAAGTAGGTATTTTTGAATGCGCAAACACCAATCTCTTTTAGGCGCCTTCCTACTTCAAGAGTCGAACGGTTTTCCTTCTTTCCTCCTCCTCAGGGGGCAGGTGGAAGCCCAATCTACTTCCAACGCCATCCTACTTCATGCTTTTACCTATTTCTTCCGACCGGCGTGTAACAGAGAGCACCCCAACGTGGAAGGCCCAAAAGACGATTGGCAGGAGGGCGCCCCTCCAGAGCTAGGGTTGTGATTGACCTTCGTGCCAGCTGCAATTCTCCGAGGGTGGCATTCAAGGCACATGTGGAGTTCCCCAATGCTCGTATCCTTTACGGCCCCCCCCACATCCCCCCCTGAGAGCGCACAGTTGGGTAGCCTGGCGTTCGCTTGCCGGGCTCCAGGTGCCTTGTCTCTGGCTTCTTCATGCAGATAGCGCACCTGGAGAAGTCAGGGCACTACCTCACCATCAAGGACAACCAGGCGCCCCCTCCCACGCCCTTCCATCCCTCGGGACGCGCATGCATGAGTGGGCCAGTCCCAGAGTCAGGCCGACCCCGGTGCAGCAGGCGGCGACCATAGTTACCGTCGTTCGCGACAAGCGTATGGCGACGTGGTTTTCGGGAGACCAATCTTCACGCGAGCGTCGTTGCGCGAAAGTGTATTCCAGCTAGCTCTCCCCATAGCGACCCGAGCAGAGCTGCAGCCAGCGGGGCGTGAGGAAGAGGAGCAGGGGGGTATCAAGTTAGTCAGGTCGAACGAGTCAGCAGGCCCCCCCCATTCTCACCCTCCATCCCACAACATCAGAATCAAGTGTGACACACTTTGATATTTGAATCGGGACAGGTTCCCACCTAGCCCGCTTCCGAAGGCGTCGGACCAGGGGGGGCCCTTCATCCGAAGCCCACGGGCGGGTTCGAGGTCAGTAACTGGGTGGGGTGACCCAGGTCGGCGGCTAGCGCCCAAAGTGAGTGGGCGCGAAGGCCGGGCGAGGATGGAGGCCGTGGGGGGTCGCCAGGGGCCGTAAGGGTCTTTGGGCTGGCGTGCGGCAGGATCGCCGTCGTTGGCGAGGTCAATGCAGCGGGCGCCGGGCGCGTTCCTCTGATGGCCTCCGCTTCCTCCTCCTCCGCTTCCTCCTCCTCCTCCTCCTCCTCCTCCTCCTCCTCCTCGTACTCCTCGTACGCCTCCCCCGCGTCCTAGAGGGCAGCCAATGGGCCCACGGGAGCCACGCGGCCAGTCTTGGAGGCTTGCCACGCCGAAGGGCAGCGGGAGGGCGGGAACAGTGCCCGCGGCGGGTCGCGGGCCTCGTCGTTGCCGTCTGTGGCAACGCGCTGCGAGGTGGAGCAGCACGTGGAGGAGGGCAGTCAGATCTCGGATCGCGGTGGCCAGCCAGGCGAGCCCGTGAAGGAGGCTCGGGAATGGGACGCACAGGCGGAGAAAGGCGCCAACGCCCTCGCGGCACGGGGCGGGGAGGAGGGCTTGAGTGACAGACAGCGTGGAGTCTGGCTGTCGCGCGGGCCCGGTGGCACTGCCGGGAGGTTCAGGGGAGCTCGGCGGCCGCTCGGAGGGAGGGTCGCGAAGAGCCATGGCGGCGGGGTGTCGGGCAGTGGCGCCCGGGTCATCGGGCGCGCGCACTGGTCGGTCGACGTGCGGTCGGCGAACGGCGGCGGGCGTCGGCGCGTTGTCGTTTGACAATCGTTGGACAGGCAACGGACGGTCGTCGTCGGACGGCGGTCTGACGGTCGGCGGCGGATCGTCGTAGTCGTAGGACGTCGTCGTCATTTTAGTGTCGCCCAACCTGGTGGTCTCGGCGGGGGCGGGATCGACACCCGTAAAGGCTTGAAGGGAGCGGATGGGCGCGGCAGGGCGTTGCTGGTGGGGTCGGGGCGCTGCTGGGTGGGGCAGGGCGCCGCCTGACGTGCCTGGTCGCGGCAGTGCGCGGGATACCGTTGGGGGTGGCGCCTCAGCCGGGATCGCAGCGCCAGGCGCGCAGCTCTGGAGGTCACGAGGTTCGCCGCGTGCGCAGGGAGAGGCGGCGTGTGTGGGTGCCGTGGCATCCGGCTAGTGGTGTGCTGGGGGACGCTGTAGCTAGGAGGGGAGGGTCGTCGGTGTGCTCTTTGGCGTGTGGCGCCCGGGCCTTTCGGCTGCCGAGAGCGCTTTGGCGCGATACTCGGAGCGGCGGAGCGCGAACCGCGGGGGTGACGCACGCAGCGGGGCCCGTGTGGCCAGCTGGAGGGCCAACGCACGGATGTGGGCGAGGTCCGCGTCTGGGGGACCCTTGAGGCACCGCTCGTCGGGGAGCCATTCGGGACTGCGCAGTGGCGGGCCCAAAATGGTACTCCAGGAGCCGGCGGGCAAGCTGCCATTCAGCTGGCGTGCTCGCTTGGAGGGGGACCGAAGGTTGCGGAGCAGTTGCAGCGTGTGGCCTGCGGCGCGAGGGCGGCGTGAGGCGGCCGCACTGTGGGTGCTGGTCGCGTCCAGTCGGAGTGTGTCATGGCATGGCGGATGGCGCCGCTTTTGGGCGAGCGTCGGCAGGTCGGCAGCGGACGGTCGTCGGACGTCGTCGTTGGGTGTGGGACGGCCGGCGGTGGTCGGGGGTCTGACGGTCGGCGGACGGTCGGCGACAGTCTTCGGAGGGTCCTCGTTGGGGGTCGCACGGCTGGCGGGCGGCCGACTTGTGGTCGTCGGTCGGGTCGGCGTCGTCGAGCAAGGCGCCTGGCGATCGACGGTGGTCGGCGTGCGCTCATGGGGACGGTCGCGAGGAACTACTTCAGGAAAGCAGGCTGCAGGGTGGGCCTGGTGGCCCATCTGGAGGTCTCCAGTAATAATCGGAGGGCGCCCAGGGGAGGCAGAGTCGCGAGGAGCTGCGACAGGAGGAGCCGCGGCAGCATGGGCCTGGCGCCCAAGGTGGCTAATGCTCACGGGAGACCGCTGGCGCTCAAGGAACGACTGGTTGGGGTTTTTGCCCGGTTGCCGTTCCCATGGCGCCAGCATCGCAGAGCGGATTTCGGTCCGAAAACAATAGGATGGGCCCGGAGTGTCCTGGAGAATTGCGTTCCGGACTTCGAGGTGATTTTCGTGCAGAGTTTTTGGTGCCGGGAAGGGAGGCTAGACCAAAAAATCCACGCGAAATTCACGTCGTTTTTCACCCGCTAGTTCGGGGTTGGGCATTGGCAGAAATCCACGCAAGAATCCACTGCAGCACGTCTTGCAAGGTCGGTGCAGTGGCCGCTCTGAGCAGCTCCAGTGACGATCGGCGGACTCTTCGGCGGGAGGGCCACGATGGACCACGGCGGGGGGGGCGGCTGCAGTGTGCCGGCCCGGTGGCCCCCGTGGCTGGCGCCGGAAGTCGCCGGCGGACGTGCCCCTCTGCAGGAGGAGTCGTCAAGAGCGGTTTCACAAGTCCAGGGACGATGTTTCTCTGATTTTTCGCCCTTTGGGAGCAGTTGGTTTCTATGTCCTTTCGCCCACAATCCACCTGCAGGGGGACATGCCCGACCTAAAACTACAACGCGGGGGCTGGATGCAGTTGGCCTGGTGGCCATGAGCAGTTCATCGGCACTCGGCGGACGCTCGTCAAGAAGGTCGCGATGGTCTGACGCATGGGAGGTGGTTGCAGTTTTGGCTTGGTGGCCTTCCTGGACGGCGTGTGGAAGTAGAGTTTCGACATGAAGAGCGCCACGAAGGTCACGCAGGGCACCACGAAGTTCACCATTGTGATCCTGACGGTCACCATGGAGAACGCCACGAAGAAGATGGGGGCCACCCCGTCGGACAGGCGGGGGGAGGATTTCGGCACGAAGAGCGCGAAGAGCGTCACAGATGTCGCGACAATCCATTCGGAGTGCCTGAGGCTTGCATGCTGGGAGGATTTTGCGTAGATCGGCCAGACAGTCGGGAGGATCTCGCGCGAGCGAATCGGGAAGGACCCGTTCGTCTAGAACGGGAACTCGAAGTGCAGAGTTCCAGTGGTGGACGAGCCGAAAACGAGGCGCACTGGACGTGGCGCAGTCGAGACTGATTAGCAGGTCGACCCTGTCAAATCAAGGGCACCCTTGTGTCCTGAGCTCCGCGACCCATGCCCTGCCACATTCCGATGGCAGTGTGCCCCTCGGAAGGGTCTTGCGTCCCCTCTCCGATCAACCCCGACGGTAGCCGAGGCGGAGGGGCGCAAAACGCACGGCGCGCTGTGTCTTCTCGCCCGTCCTCTCCGATCCGCCCCGACGGCAGCCGAGGCGGAAGGGGCGCGAGAAAAGCACGGCGCGCGGCGGCGGCCGCCCTCCGGAGGCGGCACGTCGGGGGCGCCAGAGTCTGGCGGGGCCACGCGGCGGCCGCCGCCCCGGTCGGAGAGGCGGAGCGGCGGCGCAGGTCACGGCGGCGCGATGAGGGGAGGGCGAAAGGGCGGTGCAGATCGTTGGCGCCCCGGGGTCGAGTCGGGCCAATGCCTCTGCAGGAGGAAGGAAGAATCAAGCACAGTTGCAAAGTAGCACGGGGGGACGAGGTTTCGACATGTTTGAGCACTTGTTTTGGAGTACTTTTTGACTATGTTTAAGCTTTCCTCCAAAATCCTCCAAAATCCTGCTGTGGGGGGGAGCGTATGTCGAAGAAGAAGAAGAAGAAACGCCAGAAGCATGAACGTTTGGCGCTCCGCGCGGATTTCTTTGGATCCGCCTTGGGCCCCCCACCCGAGCGGCGCCTCCGGCTCCGCCCCTGGCGCGCGGAGCGCGCCAGGGGTGGGGGGTCCAGCCCAGATCCAAGAAATCCGCGCGGAGCGCCAAAAGTCAAGGGCATAAAAAACGCCCCTACCCTGGTTTACGAGGCGCTGTGCGCTGAAACTCCTGTGGGCTGACAGGGTAAACCCTGCGTGATGTGCCGCGTCCTGGCGGCTCTAGGCTTTGGGGGTCCCCAGGAGGTTTACAGACCACGCACTTGTAACCCAGGGTAGGGTCGTTTTTTCATCCCTCAAAAAAGCTTATGTCTACGCAGCTGTTCTTCTTCTGGTATCCAGCCTGCCCGTGCGGGTCTGGAAGGGCCGCAGGGGGGCCCTGCACCTGTGGCCGCGCTCTGTCCTGAAGGGTGCTGGGCAGGAGGGAGAGAGGGAGGGGTGGAGGGAGACAGGGAGGGAGAGAGAGAGAGAGAGGGAGGGAGACAAAGAGAAACGAGAGAGAGAGAGAGAGGCGAATGCAGAGAGAAAAGAGATAGAGAGAGAGAGGGACGACAGACAAGAGAGAGAGAGAGGGAGACAGAGGGAGACCGCACGATCCCGGCCCCACCCCTGCGACGCACAGGTGGTGGCCATGCACCCGTCCACCTGCATCACGCACAAGCCCGAGTGGATCCTGTACAACGAGGCCCCGCCACGTCATCGTCTCTGCCAGCGCCCGCCGCTGCGCCTACCTTGGCAAAGCCGACCGCTGGACGGCCTTCTTCCCTTGGTGTTGAGCGTCGGCCTCGCGGCTGCCTGCGCAAGCGTCTCTCGCTTGCTGTTGCTGCTGTTCCTCCCCCTCCTTCTCCTCGTCCTCGTAGCAGGGAGCCGGATACACGTGACATGGCTGGCCATGGCTGGAGCTGGATACATGTGTGGCCGCATATGTTTGTTTCAGAGCGCGGTTTTCTATGGCTGGGTACGCAAGCACTCCGCATGTCTATATTCAGTGCGTGGCCTTGGCACGTTCCCCATGTGAATCCAGCCGCATGTGTTTCCAGCTTCCTGGTCGTCCTCGTTCTGCTTCTTCCTCCTATACACGTTCCTCTATGTCCGTCCCTTTGTCTGCGTCATCCTACTCATCCTGCTCCTGATCCCGCTGCTGCTGGTCCTTCTGCTATTCCTCCTGATCCTCCTGCTGGCCCTGCTCGTCCTCCTCCATTTCTTCTTCCCTCCTTCTCCCCCTTTCCTGCCCTCCTTCTCCCCTTCTCCTCCCTGTTTCCATTGCCGCCATGGCAGTTGCCATCAGGAAGGAGGCAGGGCAAGAGGAGCAGGAGGAGTGAGGAGGGGCAGGTGGTGGAGTGGGGGAGGGGATGCGTGGTAGTTGAAGGGGCACGGAGAGTTGGCGGGGGGGGAGAGCGAGGAGGGGAGCGGGGAGAAAAAAGAGGGAGGGAGAAAGGGTGGTGCGATGAAGGCGGGGCGGGAGGAGTAGGAGGAGGAGGAGTAGGAGGAGGAGGGGAAGGATTAGCAGGAGGAACAGAAGAGTTGGAGGGACGAGGACGGATAGTGTGGACGGGCGGGACGCATGGAAGAAAGGCGTCGCCCGTTCAAGTTATCGAACGCGCGAGGGTGGAGGGGAGCATGCACCAGTAAGCATCATGAACGGATAAGGCAGGAGGAGGATGAGGAGAGGAAAACGTGGGTGTGGAAGGCGAGGGCGAGGAGGAGGAGGAGGAGGAATAAGAGGCACGCAGGAGGAGGATGAGGAGATGGAGGTGGAGGTGGAGTACACCCTGCACGTTTGAGTACTGTAATGGGTGTATGTTATGCCAGAACTGTTCTGAGCGTACCGTGCGGTATCAGACAGGGTGCTTTCCGTAGAATCAAGTAGCAGTGGGTGGAGGTGGAGGAGAGGAAGGATATGGAGGCGGAGGGTGAGAGCAGGTCGAGGAGGAGGAGGAGGAAGACGCCGACGACGACGGGCAGCAGTGCAAGCCCGTGCGCGGAAGGGAGAAGTTGGGGGGGGAGTGTTGGGAGCTAAGGAAAGGCAGGGGGGAGGATCAGGGGCAGGGGCAGGGGACGCGGCGGCAGTTCTCGTGCGCACCTGGCCCACCGAAGAGGGGACAGGGATGGACGATGACGAGGGCGAGGAGGGATGGGAAGGGAGGAGTGGAAGGGGGAGGACGGGGAGGAGGACGAGGATGGGGACGAGGAAGGGAGGGGGCTGAAGTCCGCCAAGACGTCGCTTGCGGCGCCGCGGCCCGGGGGTGTTGGCGCCCTGGCGGGCCAGGGGCGGCCCCCCAACTCTGCGGGGTGGTCCCCGTGCGGAGTCGATCTGCTGGCGCGGACTGGTTCTCCAGTCCGCGTCGGCCTGCGTGGTGCCAGCCTGTGCGGGGGCTGGCTCTGGCCACTGTTGGGGCCCGCCCCTGACGACGGGGTGCCGGGCGTGGCCAGAAGGGTCGACTCGTGGAGAGTGCGGCTCCAGACGTGTACCGCCTGACCCCCCTTGGGGGCGGGCAAGGTCACCCATGCGCGGTGACACGCGCCGCGTGCCCCGCACGGCGACGCGGGGTAACCGGTGTCCCGTCGCGCAGGAAGAACCAGGGAGGCATTGGGGCCGCCCGCCATCGGCGGGTTAGTGGAGCTCCTGGAGCTCCACGCGGAGAGCCTGGCGCCTCTTCTATTTCTTGTCGTCTCTCTTCTTCATTTCCTCTGTAGGGCCCCGCCGGGAGTTTGCGGCCCCGAGCCGCGATGGCAAGGCCTATCGCGTTCCCGCGCATGTTCGCGTCGATCCTTCGGCGCCCCTCGGTCCGTCGTCATTGAGGCGTGGCCAATGGCGGTTGCAAGGTGTGCCCATAGCCACGTCGTCTCGAAGGTTGAAGCGCTGTAAACTTTGTTGCGCCCCAGGTTGCGCCCCAGGAAGGGAGGAGGGCAGCCGCGAGGAGGGGGTGAGGGAGGAGGCGGAAGGGGGAGGAGCAAGAGGAGCAACGCAAAAGGATAGGAGGAGGAAGACGGCGACGACCAGGGCGGGAGGGGGAACGAAGGCAGAGGACGAGGAGGACGAAAACGAAAACGAAGACGATGACGATGACAAGGGAGGGAAAAGGGGAATGAGAGGGAAAGGCGGAGGAAGAGGACGACGCATGCGACGGGGGGGGGCGCGTAAAAGGGGGCGTCGGGGAATTCTTGAGGTTGGGTCCGTCTAGAACGCTTTGAGCGGGCACCGTGAACAGGAGGGGGCCCCCCCTGCTCGGGCCAGCCAGTGGCAGAACTCCTCCTGGAAGGCGACGACGAGCAGCGAGGGACGAGGAGCGAGAAGGAGGGTGGGGAGGAACGAGGAGGGCGGAGGAGGAGGAATTTGAGCTAGGAGGTAGGAGGGGGAGTGAGATGGAGGAGATGGAGGAGGAAGAGGAGGAGAAGGAGGAGGAGGAGGAGGAAGGAGGAGGAGCGAGGAGGAGGACGACGATGATGTACGAGTGGGTGAGGATGAAGGAGGAGGATTATGGAAGTGGAGGAGGACGAAGAGAAGGAACACGAGGAGGAGTACATATACGGGGATGAGGTGGGTCTGTCTCATCGCGGGCCGCCTCCGTGGGCATGGCCCCTTGGATGGTTCGTTGCCTCTGCCTCTGCACAGGCCGCCGGCACGCTTTGGTGGGCCTCTCGGGGCCTGGCCTGTCGCGGGTTCGCCCGGTGCCGCTCGACGTTCGGGGGAGCGACAGGCCGGCGGTGAGACGGGGCGGCACTCGGGGGAGAGCGACGCAGAGCGGGGGAGAGAGAGAGAGAGAAGCAGAGAGGAAGGGAGATCAGGAACTGTTGCGTGCGCTCGTGCACTTTCAAAGTGGCCCGCTTCGCCCCGGGAGCCGCACAGCCATGATGTGGTGCGCCCGCCCAGTTTGTGCTCACTTCGAAGAACTTCGTGAGAACAGTGACGCAGGCAGCGCGCGCGCGGGCCTGATGACTGCTGCGCCGTTTGCTCATGAGGAGGAGGATTGCTGCAGGAGGGTCAGATGTTATCGCACTCGCTGGGGCGATGTGTGGGCAAAGCCTGATTGAATCTGGTGGCGTCCATCGAGGCGTGAGGAGTCAAGCAGCATACCCGGCGCAGATGTGATGTTTTTTTTCCAGCCTAGCGCAGATAGGCGATTTTTCATGAGATCAGCCCATTTTCAGCGTTTCTGATTCGGCTCATAGGGGAAGTGCAACAGCACTGCGCGTGTTCAAGTTCAAATGCCGAAGCGTTGAACATCGCACTTGGATGCACCGTTGGACTATCCCGCGCCACAGAAATTTGCTGGGGCCACTCTTTTTTGCTTATTCTTCGGGACGAGCCCAAATAGTGTGTGCAAGGCGAATCTCTTTCTCGTTTTTCCCGGAAAAGGCATAGGCCCAGGGTTTTCTTTTAGTTCGTTTCCCCCCGGTTTTTGGTTTGAGGTGGGCCGGCGAATTTCCTCTGCGATAAATATCGTGGTCGAGGTGGGTCGGCGAACTAACATTTGAGATTGTCTCGAGCGAAACGCTTGTTTTTCAGAATTGGGTGAGGATGTCTCGAGCGAAACGCTCGTTTTGTGTTATAGATTGTCCTCTCCTGGGGACCTGAATTCAGCGGATCTCTCAAGTGAAATGCTTGTTTTCACGTGCCCAGGCCTTGAGGATGTCTCGAGCGAGACGCTTGGTTTCACGCCTCCAGATTGCCCAGACAGATATCTAGCATGAGGATTTGTTGAGGATGTCTCGAACCAGAGGCTTGTTTTCACGTGTCCAGGTCGCTCAGGCGGATGTCTAGCATGAAGATGTGTTGAGGAAGTCTCGATCGAGACGCTTGTTTGCACATTTCCAGGTTGCCCAGGCGGATGTCTTAGCATGAGGATGTGCTGAGAACGTCTTGAGCGAAACGCGTGTTTTCACGTGTCCAGGTCGCCCAGGCACAGCACAGCCTTCGGCACGGTACGTCAATATCGATACCCTTAGCATTTATGACGACGCGAAGATCGGGACAAAATCGGATCGGGATAACTCGAAATCTCTGAGAATCGGCGGGGTTGGAGGATGTATTGGGCGCCGCGGCCGCTCCAGAGCGTTCCGGAACGCTCTGAGAGCCGTCTGGAACGCTCTGGAGCGATTTATCCCGATCCTAGCCTTGTTTTAGCATTGCAGCTTGGCATGTTGCTTGGCACGCTCCGCGGAGCGTCCCGTGGCGAGTCCCCCTGGCACGTCGCGCGGTGCACGTCCACTGGCACGTTCCGTAGCGCGTCCCCTTGGCACGTCCAGCGGTGCGTCTCCATGGCACGGCCCCTTGCACGTCGCCTGGCGCGTCCTCATGGCATGTCCCCTCTGTCGATTAGTTCTGGGGCAGCTAGCACAGCCGTCGGCACGGTACATCAAGATCGATACACTCAACATTGCACCTTGGCACGTCTCTTGGCACGTTCCGTGGCGAGTCCACCTGGCACGTCGCGCGGCGCATCCCCTGGCACGTCCCGCGGCACGTCCACTGGCACGTTCCGTAGCGCGTCCCCTTGGCACGTCCCGCGGTGCGTCTCCATGGCACGTCCCTTGGCACGTCGCCTGGCGCGTCCCTTGGGACGTTCCGCGGCGCGTCCTCCTGGCGTGTCCCCTTTGTCGATTAGTTCTGGGGCAGCTACCATCTGCTCAGGCAGCTCGAGCTTACGATCCAGATCAGTTCGGTGAGGACTCGGATGCCAAGGAGGACTCGATCCACAACGCTATATAGAGCACAATCGCGGCATGGCACATTGTAGTTCAGCACGGCGTAGCACAGCACAGCCGTCGGCACAGTACGTCAAGATCGATACATTCAGCATTGCATGTGGCCGGCGCCCAATCAGGTGTCTTTGAAACGTTGCCATGCCTTATATTTCTATATTCCTTTCCGGGTTCGTGGGTCGATCATGTTCAGTTCCCAGTGGTGATCCTAATTCGGCGAGGTGCAGACAATGTCCTTGGCAGGAGGGCATCAGGGCACAGGAGTGCCCGAAGTATTCGTGTGGATCGCGAGGATTGTGTGTACGTGTGGTTGAGAGGCTAATCGGTACCTCTGCTGCAGTGGGTCCCCGACGGCCAAATGAGCTTGGCGCAAGTTTCGCAGGACGCATTGGGGACCGACTCGTCTTTGGTGGACCTTGAGCCCTTTCGTCGTCTGCTTTCTTTTGGTTGGAATCAGCGGCGCCGAAAGGGGGGGGCGAACTCAGGGGGTGGGGGAGCACCGACCTCGAATCGCTCATTCATCTCCGATCGGAAATGGTGCGCTTCACTCTGCCCAGGGGGATTTCGCAATCGTGGGCTCGCCTATCTGTCGGCCATGTGTCGTCGAGGTCGACCTGTGAATCTTCTGTCGGCCCCCCTCAGTTGAGCCCCCTCGTACTCGGCGCCCCTTCCTGACGTCCTACTTGGTCTCGCCCTCGACAGTCTCGTCGCCCGCTCCATCCTGATTCTCGACGGAGCCACTGCTCGGAATGGCGAGAAGGACAGGGACGAGCAGGCAGGGTGAGGAGGAACACCGCGAGGACCACGCCTCCCTACCGTCCTCGGCCCGCTCTCGTGCCACTGGGGCCTCCAGACCATCCCCGGAGGCCCCCGCGGAGTCTAGAGGCCCCCAGGGGTCCCAAGGAGCTCCCGGAGGGCCTCCGCGGCCGCCGAAGCAGAGGCCCCCGACGAGGCCCCCCAAGAGGCCCACAGAGGGCGCCGAAGACCTTTAGATCCTTTTCGTCCTCTTGATTCATCGAGATCAAAACAACCCCTCACACTGACAGCACGGTGAAGGCGTGGCCTCACTTAGGTCCCTGTTTTCGTATTAGGAATAATCGATCTGGGCGGTTTGGTCTGATACATGTGCAGACAAAAACACCAATCCTTTATGTGCTTGGCCCTCCTAACAGGTCCCCTCACAACGGGTTAGGGGCACTGTTTTGTGTATCATTGATCTTGGTCCTCCAAGATGCCGGTCTGTGCCGTCGATGTGTTTTGTTGTCTGCGCCGTCGATGTTGCTGTTTGCTCTGGTGCATCCCTGGTCGTGCCATGGTCCATGGTGCCTTGGCTGTTGCGTGGGGCAGCTTGGTTGGTAATGCGGCCCCTCGGAGGTATGATTATCATACGACTCATACGTCGTTGTGTCCGCCGCTGGTGTTGCCGAAGAGGTTATGCGAGCGTCCACGTCTCTGCGCAGTGCAGTGCTGTCGGGGTCACTGTGCAGCTGAAAAGCTGTAGTCGGTGGGCTTGCGGGTAATGTTTGTTGGCCAGTTCCTGTTCTCGAGAAGTGAATGCCGCCCAAGCTGCTCTCGTGCGGTGGTGGATCTCCCCGTGTCCATCGGATTGTCGAAGTTGATCGTTTGACCGAGGTATTTTAGGCTGTCGTTGCAAGGTATTTGAGACTACTGCTGTAGGGAGGGAGCGAAGAGGACGATGAGACTGCCGCTGTGGGAAGCGACGGAGGAGGAACAGGAGGAGGAGGTGGAGCAGGAGGAGGAGGAGGAGGAGGACGGAGGAGGAGGAGGCAGGAGGAGGGAGGAGGGAGGGAGGAGGGAAGAGGAGCAGGAGGAGGGATGAGGGAATAGGAGCAGGAGGAGGAGGAGGAGGGGGAGAAGAAGGAGTGGGAGGAGTGGTCAAGCTGGCCAGGTCGAAGGTGTCAGCGGGCCTCGCCCATTCCACCCCCTCTCCCATACCATAGCAAACGAGTCAATTGTGGCGCAGCTTGGTACAGTGGGAGCCCTGCTTTTATCCAGGGTGCCCTGGGTTTCTTGGGTTTCGATGTTTTTGCTATGGATAGCGTGACACTCCCAGACCCGAACTCAATGGACGTCCTGGGGTCTCAGGGTTGGATTTTTTGTCGAAGGTTCTTGTGGACTGGCCTCCACTGTATTGCGATTTGAGCGCATTCCCACCTACCGAACGGAATGCGCTCGCGCGCGGTCCCGCTTCCGACGACTTGGCGCAGGAAAAACTATACGCCAGTCGTTGAAAGTAGATATTTCTGGATTCCTAGATCCCAATCTACTTCAAGCGCCTTCCTACTTCAAGAGACGGCATGCTTCTGCTGCGTTTTGTTATTATCTGAAAGGGCCTAAACACAATCTACTGTATCCACCTTCCTACTTAATGTGTTTGTCCTACTTCTTTCGACCGGCGTGTACGCGGGGTGCTCAGGGGCGGGAGCGGCAACAATGTTCGATGCGCGCGGCGAAGACGCAGCAAGCGCTGCGCCACAGCAGCATTTCCACGTTCGCACATGAACTCTGAGGCGCTCGGGCGGCAGCGTTTCGCCCGCTCTTCAGTATCGTTCGACCCATCCCTGTCCCCACCCCCATCCACATCTCGAGCCCCACCGTCTCACCACCTCAGCTGGGGATGTGCCCCTCGAAACCCGAAGAGAGCAGCCCTTATCCCCATCCAGGGGGGCACCTCGGCCAGCGGTGCCCAGCCCACGCTGGTGGGGATGGGCATCGGTCAAACGATGCTCAGCCCCCGAGCGGCCCCGGCGCGGCTGCCCCTGCCAGGCTATGCGGCGGGGGCGAAGCATGCGCCGGGCCCGCGGGGGACGCCGCGTCCAGGCGAGCAGTGTGCACGGAGCCCTTGGGGCGAGGGTGGCGAGGCGCCCTCGCGCGCGGGCCCCAAGAAGCTCAGAGGAGGGAGAGGTACCCGTGCCTCTCTGCCCTTTCCTCATTTTCCCCTTATGCTGCCTCTTGGGCGGCCCTCGTCGCCACCGCTGGGTTCGCCTCGAAATTCTGGTCAGGGCGCAGCCCGGCAGAGGTCCAAGGAGTAGCGGCATCGGTAGCTGTTGGTCTCCCACAAAAGCCGTGGCGAGTGAGAAACATGCGGTGCGCCAAGACGAGAGTTTGCTTCCATCGGGGGTATACGAACCCCTGACCCGAATGACATCGTGAAGACGTGGCCTCACTGAGGCCCCCGTCTTTGCATTGTGGATCATAGATCTGGGCGGTCTGGTGCACCTGTACAAAAGACCCCTGATCACCAATGCTTCTGGCCCTGAAAACTTGGGCCGCCTCCCAAAGGGTTAGGGAACCTTTTACGCCCAATCGTTTCTTCAGGCGGAAATTTGCACCGCGCTGAGGCGATGGCGACATGTTCGTCATCCCGCGCGTCGGTGTGTTAGGCGCGCGGCCGCGCCCAGGCGGGAACTCGATTCTCTGGAAGGTGTGCTCGGTGCCGAGGCGAGAACCACGTTTCGCCATCACGTCGCCCGTTCCAGTCTTGCCACGCACGGTGTGACGGGGCCGACCGAACGTCCATGCTGCGAGCCAAGACGTCGACCTTGCGCTGTTTTTTTTGTGAGGCGCGGCATCGCTCGGACGTGTGCGTGTTTTCTTTTTTTTCCGGCGGGGACCCTCGGGGAGCAGCCTGGAGCATGCCGCAGCCCCCCAAAAAAACACACACGAAACCGACACACGCACGGGGAGTTGGACGCCCGAGCGGTGGCTGGGAGAGGCCGGACGGACCCCTCGGGAGGGGCCCGCTGTCGGTCAGCCGGGTGGCAGGACGGACCCCTGCGGGAGGGGCCCGCTATCGGCCAGCCGAGGGCGTCAGTCCCGAACGGCCGCCAGAGGCCCGAGCCACGGCACGAAAACACCCCCAGGCGTGGAGGGCCCCCAGGCGGTGCGGTCGCCACACCGCGTGGTGCGTCAGGGGAAGCTCGGGGCCACCGCACGGCCTCGGGCCTCGGGCCGCTCGCCGAGGACGTCTCGGGCGACCGGGGCCTCCGAGGCCCCAGGACCGCGGGGCGACGCACCGCGCGGGGGGGTCTCGCGGGGCTGCGAGGTCACCGCGCGGTCCGTGGCCCCCACGGTGTTTTGGGGCCCCGCCCATCCCCCCCCCGCCGTTGGCGCAGGTGCGCGGGGAGTGGCTCGTGGAGCTGGCGCCCAGCTACTACGACGTCAGCTCTTTCCCGAAGTCCGAGGCCTCGGGCGCGCCTCGCTCGCGCCGTCTGCCTGGCCTGTCCTCATATAGCTGGTGGTATGTTCCTGCAGACGGCGTGGGGTTCGACGCGGGTTTCGACGCGGTTCCGACGTGGCTTCGACGTGGTTTCGACGCGGATTCGACGCGGATTCGACGCGGTTTCGACGTGGTTTCGACGCGGATTCGACGCGGACTCGACGTGGATGCGACGCGGGTGCGATGCGGATTCGACGCGGACTCGACGTGGATGCGACGCGGGTGCGATGCGCATTGCAGCGCGAGGGGACAGGAACGGTCTTCCGAAGATGCAGCATAGCAGGTGGAGCGGCGCCCAGGCCTCGAGGATCGAAGGTCGAGGTCTGGGACGGCCTGGTGCCTCCTTTCTTCTGGGGGGGGCAAGGTGTCGCGATGACGATACGCTCCAAGATTCATTGGCTTACGCCGCACCGCCGACCCCCTGGGGCAGCAGCAAGAGTGAAAGACAGAATTCGCGGAACGCGCGCGATCGCTGGGCAGTCTTGGGGTTTCGGCCTGTCCTACGAAGCGTGTGGGGTTCAAGGGGGGGCGTTGTAGGGGATTGATTTGAAGTGTTTCGTGGTTTTCTGTGAGCTTCTTGGGGCTTTCACGGGGCCTGTCCCAGGCCTCCTTTTCCACCTCCTGGATAGGCTCGGGGATCGTTGAGACCCAGCTGCGGCTGCGTCTGGCCAGAAGTTCGAGAGTGGACCCAGCTGTGTCGACGGGGAGCTTCCCGAAGGCCCCGAGGGGCGGAGGGCGCCCAAGAACTAGGAGGCTCATGCCTCGAGCCTCGATCCACCCTCCTCCTCCTCCTCCTCCTCCTCCTCCCCCTCCTCCTCCTCCTCCTCCTCCTCCTCCTCCTCCTTCTTTTGCGAAGGGGTGGCACCGGCCAGGGAGGTCGATCCTCATCCCAGGCCTTCGGCGGTGGTCCCCGGCACCGAAAACGGCGCCTGGAGGCCGAATTCGAGGAGATGTATCGGGTGGTCGAAAGACCACGAAAGTGTGTGAGACGTCGGCGGCGGCGACAAAATCTTCTTTCTTTTTGTTCCTCGTCCTCCTCTTCCTCCTCGTCCTTCTCCTCTTCTCCCATCGATCGAGGTAGATGCCCGCGGCAGTTCGTATACATACATATAGATAGGGATTGTTCTACATATCTATATATATATATATGTGTACATAGATATATATATATATATATATATACACGTTTTGGTGTGTATATGTATATATATATATATATGTGTATAGATATACATACATGTATATGTATGTAGGATGGCCGTCGGCCCATCCCGCCACCGTGCCTTTGTTGTCGGCCTGAGATCCTTGGCGCCTGGGTTGTGGGTTAGAAGTTACATGCCTCAAGTGGTACTTGGGGCTTCTTTTGAGCTTCTTTGAGGCCTCTTGGGGGGCCTGTTGGGGACCTCTTGGGGGGCCTCTTGGGGGCCTCATGGGCCATGTTTGGCGCCTCTTGGGCCCCGCTGGGGCCGTTTTGGGGCGGAACGCTCGGATTGTTGGTTCAGGCTCCCTTTGAGGCCGTCTTGGGGCACTCTTGGGCCGTCTTGGGAGCTTCTTGGGCCGCCTGGGCGTCCTCTTGGGCCGTTTCGAGCGCCTCTTGGGAGCCTCTTGGGCCGTTTGGGGGCGGTCTTGGGGGGCTCTGGGGCCGTCTTCAACGCCGCGAAGGCAGAAAAACCGTGTACGATCACAATGTAAGCTTCCCCATAGGAATTCGTCGATTTTGGCCTCTGGGGCCCCTCTTGGGAATGCTCTTGGAGGCTTTCTGGGCCGTCTGGGAGGCTTCTGGGGCCGTCTTGGGGCCATCCCGGGCGTCTTGGGCCGACCTTTGGGCGTCTCGGGGGCCTCTTGGGCCGTCGTAGGGGCTGCTTGGGGCACTCTGGGGCCTCGTGGGGCCTGATGGCACCTTTGTCCCTCGCCCCCCCCCCCACCCCTCCAAACCGGCCAGGCCGGGCTCCCGGGGGAGGGGTTTGGGAAGGGGGAAGCATCTCACACGCCGTGACCCCAGGTTCGAAGGCCGAGGTGTGGGACGGTCTAGTTAGATGTTCGTTCGGGGGACCTTCCTGGGGCCAACCTAACGGATCTGTTCGACTCTAGTTCGACCCCAGTTCGATTCAAGTTCGACTCAAGTTCGACTCAATTCCGACTCGGGTTCGACTCAGGTTCGGCTCAGGGTCGATTCAAATCGACGGACGTTTGACGCAGCTTCGACGCACGACAGGAGCGAATGTCTCCAGGAAGGCACCCAGAATGAGCATTCAAGTCTAGGGCCGTCTTTCTCTTACACGCCAGTCGTTGGAGGTCTGTATCTAGTGGCCTTCGGCCTATCCGCCACCGTGCCTGGATTGTGGGTCCGAGTTCGCAGGGGTGCTTCTTGGGGTCTCTTCGCAGCGCTCGCTTTGGGGGCCTTTGGGGGGCCTCTTGGGGGCCTATCGGGGGCCTCTTTGGCCACTTCGGGGCCTGAGGGCCTCCTGGGGTCCCCTCGGGGCCGAGGGCTCGAAATGACCGCTCGGGTCCCCCATATGGGCCCCCTTTTGGAGCCGTCTTTGAGGCCTCTTGCGCCGACTTGGGCGCCTCTGGGGCCGTCTTGGGGCCCTCTTGGGCCGTTTTGGGGCCCCCTTGGAGGTCTTTCGG
>CAUYUJ010002114.1:168325-188325 GCA_963575745.1 Prorocentrum cordatum | reverse complement strand
TGAGGCTGAGGCAGGCTGAGGCTGAGGCAGGCTGAGGCTGAGGCTGAGGCAGGCTGAGGCTGAGGCTGTGACTGCGACTGCCGTTGCCACTGCGACTGTCATCGCGAATGCGACTACGACTGCGAGAACAGCAGAATTCTACAACTGGATTTTCATCTGAATCTTAAGGGGAATGCTTTCAGATATGCTTCTACACATCGCTGTTAGGTTGCTTTGCCGGGATAATTTACCTAACAGCTCTTGCTGATAGGTTTCTAGTGGTCTCAAAAGAGAGCATCATGACTCCTCAGGGGGGTCTGGGCGGGACCCGGACAGGCTGCCGCCGCGGCTGCCGCCGCATTCGTTTTTCGCAAACAGTCACACACTTCGTGCTCTTCGACCTCCCAGAACTCCATTCCCGGGCCACATTCTGAATGCCCGGAGCCAACTGTAGGCCACTTCGTGCTCTTCGACTTCCCAGAACTCCATTCCCGGGCCACATTTTGGATGCCCGGAGCCAACTGTAGGCCACTTCGTGCTCTTCGATTTCCCAGAACTCCATTCCCGGGCCACATTTTGGATGCCCGGAGCCAACTGTAGGCCACTTCGTGCTCTTCAAGTTCCCAGAACTCCATTCCGGGCCATGATTTTGAATGCCCGGAGCCAACTGTAGGCCACTTCGTGTTCTTCTAGTTCCCAGAACTTCATTCCTGGGCCACATTTTGAATGCTGAGGCAGGCTGATGCTGCGGCCGAGGCAGGCTGAGGCTGAGGCAGGCTGAGGCTGAGGCCGAGGCTGAAGGCAGACTGAGGCTGAGGCTGAAGCAGACTGAGGCTGAGGCCGAGGCAGGCTGAGGCTGAGGCTGAGGCAGGCTGATGCTGAGGCAGGCTGAGGCTGAGGCTGAGGTTGATGCAGGCTGAGGCTGAGGCAGGCTGAGGCTGAGGCCGAGGCTGAAGGCAGACTGAGGCTGAGGCTGAAGCAGGCTGAGGCTGAGGCTGAGGCAGGCTGAGGCTGAGCCAGGCTGAGGCTGAGGCTGAGGCAGGCTGAGGTTGAGGCTGTGACTGCGAGTGCCGTTGCCGCTGCGACTGTCATCGCGAATGCGACTACGACTGCGAGAACAGCAGAATTCTACAACTGGATTTTCATTTGAATCTTAAGGGGAGTGCTTTCAGATATGCTTCTACACATCGCTGTTAGGTTGCTTTGCCGGGATAATTTTACAAGGGGTGGTGGGAGGGTACCCTCATGTTTCCTGGTTGGCTACCAGTCGCCTGGGGGAGGGGGTGTTCATTAATAGGGAACAGGGCTCAAGTTACCCAACCGCCCGCAAACCGTCTCGCTCACTCCCACCCGCCCTCCCATACATAAGTCGCACCCGAGCCTGAACATGTTCAGCGGTCGTCTTTGGATGGGCAGCTACTGGAAACCAAAGCCGGCCCCAGGTGCGCGACGCTTCGGCGAGGTGCGCCACGCGTGCCAGGCGCGCCACGCGCGCCAGGCACCCTTCGGGCCGGAGCGTGCCAGGCACGCCTCTTGCGCCAGATGCGCCAGATGCGCCACGTGCTCCGAGTGCGCCAGGTGTGCCGCACACTCCAGCCGCGCCAGGTGCGCCACGTTCGGGGCACGTGCAGAGTGTGTCGGGTGCGCACGCGCACGTGACAGCACACATCGAGAAACATGTCGGCCCCCATCATCCTCGAGTCGAAGGCCAATGCCCATCATTGTGTCTGGTGGGCCATCTTGGAGGCCATATTTGGCCCTGTGAGGCCCTCTTGGGGCCATGTTGGGCGCGGCCCGCCGCCCTCCCAGGCCCAGTGGAGGGGGCAGGGGGAGGGGTCGAGACTCCCTCCCCGCCCGCAAGCCGTCTCGCTCACTCCCACCCGCCCTCCCATACCATACGTAGCACCCGAGTCTGGGCCGAGCCCCAGCATGTTCAGCAGTCGTCTTTGGATGGGCAGCTCGTGGGGGCCCATCCGCCGCCGCCGCCGCCGCCGCCATCGCCGCCGCCGCAGCCGCCGCCGCGCCGTCCGCCACCGCCGCCGCCGCCGCCGCCATCGCCGCCGCCGCAGCCGCCGCCGCCGCCGCAGCCGCCGCCGCAGCCGCCGCAGCCGCCGCCGCCGCAGCCGCCGCAGCCGCCGCCGGCGCCAAGTGTACTCTGTATTGTTTTTTTTGACAGGGATGATGGGGGGTGCCCTCATGTTTGCTGGTTGGCTACCAGTCGCCTGGGAGAGGGGGTGTTCACTAACAGGGAACAGGGCTCAAGTTACCCAGCCGCCCGCAATCCGTCTAGCTCACTCCCACCCGCCCTCCCATACATAAATGTCACCTAAGCCTGAGCTTGTTCAGCGGTCGTCTTTGGACGGGCAGCTACTGGGAACCAAAGCGGGCCCCAGGTGCGCGACGCTTCGGCGAGGTGCGCCACGCGTGCCAGGCGCGCCTCGCGCGCCAGGCACCCCTGGGGCCCGAGCGTGCCAGGCACGCCTCGTGCGCCAGATGCGCCACGTGCTCCGAGTGCGTCAGGTGTGCCGCACACTCCAGCCGCGCCAGGTGCGCCACGTTCTGGGCACGTGCAGAGTGTGTCAGGTGCGCATGCGCACGTGACAGCACACATCGGGAAACATGTCGGCCCCCATCATCCTCGTCGAGAGCCAATGCCCATCATTGTGTCTGGTGGGCCTGCGTACAGCAGGCCGCGCGCCACCACCCTTGGGGTCCCTGTCAAGCACCATGTGACAATGATCGCGGGGTGGCCGCGCACGGTCCAGATTTAGCCGCGAGGTGCATGTTGAATTGTTTTTTTTTGGCAGGGATGGTAGCACTGCGCGCAGCAGGGGATATGCTGATAACCGCGCCGTCCTTGTCAAAGACAATACGAAATGCTCGCGGGCTTCACGGACATGACTCAAGACTTCGCCCCGATGTGTATTTTGGTTTGTTTTTTTTGACAGGGCTGGTGGGGGGGGCGCATCGGGTTGGCCGCGCATGCTCCAAATGTGGAGGCAGAGTGCGGCATGTGTTTTTTTGGGGGGGGGGGGCGGGGGGGATGGTGGAGGGCGGGTTCCTCATGGTGTCCTCATGGTTCTTGGTTGGACGCTGGTCGCTTGGGGGAGGGGGTGTATACTAATAAGGAACAACGGTCAAGCCGCCTAGCTCACCCCCACTCGCCTTCCCCACACAGAAGTAACACCCGACCCTGAGCATCTTCAACGGTCGTCTTTGGATGGACAGCTGCTGGGAACCAAAACCGGCCCCAGGTGCGCGACGCTTCGGCGAGGTGCGCCACGCGTGCCAGGCGCGCCACGCGCGCCAGGCACCCCTCGGGCCCGAGCGTGCCAGGCACGCCTCGTGCGCCAGATGCGCCACGTGCTTCCGCGTGCGCCAGGTGTGCCGCACACCAGCCGCGCCAGGTGCGCCACGTTCGGGGCACGTCGGCCCCCATCATCCTCGTCGAGAACCAATGCCCATCATTGTGTCTGGTGGGCCTGCGCACAGCAGGCCATACGCCACCACCCCTGCTGTCAAACACTACTTGGCAGTGATCGTGGGGTGGCCGCGCACGATCCAGATTTAGCTGCGAGGTGCATGTTGCATGTTTTATTGTCAGGGATGGTAGCCTTTCGCGCAGCAGGCAGTATGCTGACACCCCCGCCGTCTCTGTAAAACAAAACAATACAAGGTGCTCGCGGGCCTCGCGAACAGGACACCAGACTTTGCCCCCAAGTGTGCTTTTTGCATTGTTTTTGACAGGGATGATGGGGGGGCGCATCGGGTTGGTTGGATGGTGGTGTCTCGTATTTTTTGACAAGGATGGCTTTGGTGGGGTGACCATGGGGTCCTCATTGTTCCTGGTTGGCTGCCTGTCGCCTGGGGGAGGGGGTGTATACTAATAGGGAACAGTGACGACCCCCTCCCCGAGCAGGGGAAGGAGAAATTTCGGCAGAGGGAACAAAACTCGTTGGGTCGCCTACGCCCAGAGGGCTGGTGGGATTCTTCTCGCTTCGCATATCCCCACCAGCACGTTCAGAAACGTTGCCCATAAGAGCTAGCGGGAAAGGGACCGAAGACGAGGAGGCACATCACAAGTGAAGCAGCGCGGGCAACCAGGATGAGCAGAGAGATCTCTGGGAGCAAGGGGCTGGCCTTGGGAGGGCTTCTTCGGGCCCTCCATGGGACCTGCGAGGGGGCGAGGGGAGGAGGAGGAGGAGGAGGAGGAGGAGGAGGAGGAGGAGGAGGAGGAGGAGGAGGAGGAGGAGGAGGAGGAGGCACACCGCCTCTAGGGACCCTCGTGGGACGCTCTTGGGGCGCTCTTGGGGCGCTCTTGGGCGCTCTTGAGGCCGCCTTGGGGCCCTTCGGGGCCATCTCGTGGCTCTCTTCAGGCCCTGTCGGGAGCCCTGTGAGGCCTCTGAAGGCTATCTTGCGAGGGGTCGATCAAAGCTGGCCAGTGGAACGTCGGTCCTTGCTTCCAGCCCTTGAACGTTCACGGGCGGTATGAAACGTTAGCAATCGGTGATCGACTCCATTTAGTGCGGGGTTGGGTCCACACACATCCCATCTTGAAAGTGTGTACTAAGCAGGAGCTGTGATTTTGCACGGTGTGTGGCTCCTGCTCCAGAAAGAGAGCCAGTGAGCTTGTCAGTCCATTAATCGAGAGCCACGCCGACAGGGGCAGAGTATTTAATCAGGATCAACCATAGTAGGTTTTGGCCCAACGCCTTCAGTCTGGCTGAGGGGGTGGCCCGACAAGGGTCTTTCAGGTTCCCCCCTTCCAAGCATAAGGCTTTTTTTGGTGATCTGACATTCCCATTCTCCTCTTCCTTCTTCCTACTCCTCCTCGTCCTCTTCCTCGTCCTCCTCTTCTTCACCTTCATCGTGCCGCATTCCTCCTCCTCCTCCTTCTCCTCCTCCTACCCCTCCTTCTCCCCCCCGTCCTCAGTGCAAACCCTGTCCTTTAGTGCAATACCATATGATGGTATGGAGAGAGGGGGTGAGTTGATTTCGTATGCAGAAGAGAATAAGAACGATAAGGAGGATGTGGAGGGGGCGAAGGATAACCCAGTCATCTTCTTCCGACCCTGGATGTGTCCCAGTTTTTCGAATGCTGATCGTTGCAAGATTCTCTGCCACCCTCCCTGCGGATTTGTGCTCACTGCCTATGCCCCTTACCCTGCTTCCCAGGCATTCGAAAAGGGATGCTGCGATGTACGATTTGCACGAGGTGTGTGGACGCACGCATCGGTCTTGGAGCCGCTTCGTCTCCGTACTGTTCTGCCAGGTCTAGTGATGCTCTGGCATGTGAGCCTGGCTGGCCCTGCAGAGGCTCCCCGCAGAGGCTCCCCAGAGGTCCCCAGAGGTCCCCAGAGGTCTCTGGATCACCGAGCGCGTTCCACTACTCGCAAAGTGCCTACTCTCAAACGTCCGAAAAACACGCGCCTGCTTTGATGTAGTTTATCATAGATCCCCAGCGGGGCATCCAGGCCATCTGCGAGTAGTTACTTTGCGAGTAGCGGAACGCGCTCGTCGATTCCAGGGCCTCCAGGCCTCCAGACACCTCCGACCCGCCGTAAGCGGCGCCTGCGCAGGAAGTCCAGGCTTTCAAAGCGGGGCCAGAGCGGACAGGGACGGAGGATCGCGCCCCATCGCCGATGCGTCGGCGATGCGGTGCCATCTGGAGCGCGGTCTTTCTCACCTCGACGTCGCTGATGCGTCGGCGCTGCATCGACGGTGCGGCGCGACGGGAGGCGCCTCCAGGCAGGGCCCGTCTGCCGAGGCGTCGCCTGGGCGCCTCTGCCGCAGAGTGCGGTGCCGCGCCGCGTCGCGACCCGCGCCCGCCGGGGACAGGCTCACCTTTGCGGAGTACCAGCGGATTGGCCAGATGCTCATTCGGTATCTGGCGCGCCGGCCAGCTCGAGAGAGAGAGGGGGAGAGAGAGAGAGAGAGAGAGACAGAGATTTTTGGGATTGCATCCCTGATTCAACCGCTGGCTGGTCAGACTGAGGGCGGCATGAGGGCGTCAAGGTATTGGGCGCAGGCAGTGCTGCGTTCTAGTGTGTGTGTGTGTGATGTGAAGCCAGTATCGCCGAAAGAAAGAGCAATGATGAGGCGATAAGACTGGCGGCGGCAAGCAATCGCGGGTCCTGACTTTCTCTTTGCTCGGAGCTCTGAACGAGGTGGCGCACGAAGGGGGGTCAACAGGCGGACAATGAATGCAAGAAAAGCAAAAGGGTGTGGGAGCAAAATGTGGGGGGCTCCAGTAAGACAGGGGCCCGACACCGTGCAGCAGCATGCGACGGCGCAACGATTCTACACATGAGGATCGCCTGTGTGGTCAAACATGTTATGCTAGAAAACCAAAGGCCCGTGCAGACCGCTACTGTGGAAACGGCATAATGCGACTCCGTGCAGCAACAACGTGCAGGCACATGCGACGGCGTAACGAGTCTGCACATCCTGCACACTGCCACGTGCCACACGCCATCCGAGCCACGGTTTCAGCGCGCCGCCCACAGATCACGACCCCAGTCGCGCACACTCTGTAGCCGACTGACGGGCTGGGCAGGGGTCCGATCGAACAGCCCTTCGCCCAAAGGACCGGGCCACTCGTCCAAGGGGCAGCTTCGAGCAACCGACGTGCGCGTCGTTCCGCTCGCCCGGTGCGTGCCGGTGCCCGATTCCGGGCCGTACGGGCTCGGGCCTCACCAGAGAGGGGGAGGGGGGAGGGCGGAGCAGGAGGAGCTAAAACGACGCGAAGATCGGGACAAAATCGGATCGGGATAACTCGAAATCTCTGAGAATCGGCGGGTTTGGAGGATGTACTGGACGCCGCGGCCGCTCCAGAGCCTCTGAGAGCGCTCCGGAACGCTCTGGAGCGATTTATCCCGATCCCAGCCTTTTTTCAGGAGCTGATGCAAGATCAGGCTGGGGCGGACTGGCCAAGAACGCACGAGCAGCACGAGACTCCTGCGCCTCAGCTGCCTCCGGGGGCCCACGGGGACCCGGGCGTGGCCTCCGGGTCCAGGACCGCCTCGGGCGAGGCGGAGGCACTCTCTGCAGCTGGCGGGGTGGGAAAGAAACGACTGGACTCCGGTCCGGGTCTGCTCGCGCGACACGAGCGGAATGAGAAGCAAAGTCAGGTGCCCATTTGTCACTGTGTCCCTGATAAGGTGCCCAGGAAACGTAAAGCTGAAGCAGTGCATCACGGATGTCCTGCCCCTCCCCCATAGCCGCAGGCAGCTTGTCGTCAGCACACTGCATCGTCATATGGGCATTGGTGTCACCCATGCTGTCGGCAATGCGGCGGCAGAGACTTGTGGGGTTGATCTTTTTCTCTGCCGTCCTCCATTCCATCCGTGAAACGTCGTAAGCCATCAACGTTTCGTGTCCTCCCTGCCCGTGTCAGCACCTACCTCTTCCAGGTGTATCCAAGAGTCTCCGGTTGAGTCCAAGAATCCTCAGGGCAACGATACGAGTGGTTGCACGAGCCGTCCGACCATGTTCGCATTGGTCAAAGTCCGTCGTCGTCACAGCAGGTGAGGACGTCAGTGCCCGGAGCAGGCGACATGTGAACGAAGAAGCAGCCTGTAATCTCCAATGGCATGGCCGGGGATGCTCCACCCAACGTGACGTGCCTACAGCAAGGTGCGCTGACAAACTAACAGTAACATGGCGCCCGGTAGTGCATTTCCTGCCCACACCTGTTCCATTTGACGCGGTGCCATTGCCGACATGCCCCTGTGCTCGTCGTGTGTACGCAGAGGCGGGGGCCTGGAGCCCTCGGCCCACCTCGCGGCGGACCAGGTCTCACACGGTGGCCTGCCTCCCGACAAGACCACCCTCCCCGCCAAAACGCGTTCACGCCACATTTGGAGCGTGGTGGTATTCATCATGTCCCCAAGCGTAGCATGTATGGCAATATCTATCGCCAGCACGATAGCCGCATAGTCAGGCAGATAGTGTGACCACTCCACCGGGGCCTGAATGTCCCCCCCGCGTCTGCGACCACAGTAGTGATTGAGTACGAAGTATTCACTACGACGTATGGCTGCTGGCAAGGGGGTAGCAGCAACACCCGCATACCTTTCTGTCAAGAGAACTCTGGTAGGGTAGCGTTCAGTGTTGGGGACAGGGGCCTCGGCTGGCACGGCGTCCTGCGGTGGCGGGGGTAACTGCATGTATTCTGCATCAGGATCTGTGGCAGCCATCTGTTCACGCGCGTCCTGCTGTGTCATGGTCGTCATCATGCGCTCGGCACTCGGCACTAGGGGTCCGTAGGCCCTCCGAGTCGGAACCACGACATGTCTACGTGAGTTAAGGAGCCCGCTGTCTGGCGTGCCATTCGTGGGGCCAATTCTGGAAAGTCGATACGAAAGGCTGGATTTTGGCGGGTGGTAGGTAGGATATACATACACCTTGACTTGCGTATGAGCGAGCCAAGTCCGACTGTCTGCGATGCACGCGTGCAACATGCGTATGGAAAGTCACATACGGCGGCTGGAAAACGCGCGCGCACCACGGGCACTTAGTCTGCACATGGGTGGGATGAGCCGTGGGAGGATCGATCAGCATGCCCTGTGCGTCTGTGTACACACGCTGTGGTACTCCAGCCGAGTGAGCTATCCCGAACTTTCGTTCCATCTGAGCTCCCATGGTATTGCGCATGTCGTACTGAACCTGCGCATGCATGGCCTGACGCAAGATGCGCTTCCAGGCAGGTGCGCTACGACGGGCAGGGGTATCCCAAGGACAAAGATCCTGCCGGGGGTGGGGGGGGGAAGTCAGCACAGGCATGACTGGCGGCCCGTAGCCACTCGAGGTCGTCCAACACCATCCCGAACCACGTGCGAACCTGCGCGGCTGGAGCAGACGTTGTTGATTATATTGTTTGGATCAACGCAACGGCAAGCCGTGGTCCCGTTGCAAGCAGCGACCGTGCACGCGCAACCGTCCCACTCTGAGTAGAATGGCGGGGGACGGTCGTTGCAAACGGGCCAGAACCAGCCTGTCTAAAATGCACCACTTGTCTTCCACACAACGTGCGCGTGCTGCCGCCCGGTAAACCTTCGTCGCAGCTGTGTGTGCACTCTCCCCTGCGGTCAAGGCAGTCCGTGCACCCGCGTTGTAGAGCTTGCCTGACATAACCAAGCTGTCGGCGAACAGCATACAGTCGGGGCGCTGAAGAAGAAACTCTTTTCGTTGGGGAGGGGCTCGGTGTTCCTTGATTGGTGTACAGTTTGCCTTGGGTTTTCCTTCCGTTTTCCATGGGAAATCAAAACTTAACTTATGGGAGCAAGGGGCCTCATTCCTTATTTAGGGTTCCTTAGGTCAACGCCCCGACTGTACGCGCAGACTCTGGCAGCACATCTGTTGCAAATACTCTGCGACTCAGGGTCTGGAGGAAACCCAGGGTAGTGGTAACATACTGCCTAATGTCAGGGCCGACAAGGGCCCCTTGATCGACGACAGAGCCAAGATGGACATAGTCATGCACCACGGGGGCATCACGAGGACTCGGCAGACTGGACGCAGCCCGCAGGTGTCCCCCCATGCTGGCGCCAAATGGCGTGCACAGCGCTCTTGGTGCCTGTACCCCGCAACGAGATAATCGCCGCTGTCTCGGCAGCTCCAACGTTTTGGAGGTGACCGCGCCGTTCACAAGCATCATTGACCACCGCCAACACTCGACACAGGCCGTCATAAAGCAGACTCGCTGCCATAATCATCACAATGGTGCCGTCATCTGCAAAGGCCGCGTCAATTAGAGGCACAGTCGCTGTCGCCGCTGCTTCCGCGCATATGTTCGCAGAACCGTTGCTATCGTCACAGGGGAGGCTATGCGCTCAGCCCTCTGCGGTCAACCGCGCACGCACGTTATCCATGCAGTCGCCCATCACCACTTCGTATAGCATGTCTGCGAGTGGTTGCCCCGGGAAGAACGGTCGTTGAGGTGACGGAATTTGTCCCGAGCCAGCGTACAGTGCGGGCACGGCCGCAAGAAACCTTCGCAAGAAACCCTCGCAAGAAACCCAACCCTGAAAACCCGCGCGCGAGGTGCACCCCAGGGGAAACCCGGAGCACCCTTAAACACAGCAGCCTCTTCGACGGCTGCGGAAATGCACCGCGCAGCTCCCGGAGTGAAGAAACCCAGGGTACCCTGACGCAAAGTGCATGGTTTCTCGATGCGCGCCCCTACTGTATGCGAACCATGGTGCATGACAGCACTCTTCGACTCGTCGTGCCTCCCGAAGACCGCATGGCGAGCCCGTGCGTGGCCCGCGGCGGCAGCCTGGCAGCGCGCACGAGGCACGCAGCAGAGAGAGAGGTCGTCGAGCCGCGAGTATTGAGCAGGAGCTCGCGCAGGCTGCGGTAAAAGGCCTGCGCCACATCCGGAGACAGGGCAGCGAGTGCTCGGCTACGCTGATGGGCACAGCTTTGAATGTTGCGGTCTGCTGTAGTTTGCGTACTGGCCAGCATCGAGTGGATCCAGGTCAGACGCTCGAGCCCCGATCGGCGGCAGCCGACAGGGGTCCCTGAGCTTGTCAGGCTAGTCTGTCGTGAACGGCGGCATACGCGCACGTTCCGGGGGGGTCCCGAAGTGGGGCAGCAAGTAAACGAGCCATTTCCAAGGCTGACAAACATGCATCGGCTACTGCTGTGGCACCGTCACTCAGAATGGTGTGGGAGGGGCCATGGGCCATTTCGATCTGAGAAGCGATGTCTGCACCTACGCATGCAAAGCCACTCCTGTGCCTCTTTCCCGTCTGACGACCTTGCAACAAACACAATCGCAAGTCGCAGCTGGTCCAATCGTCGTCGTAGCCGGCGGAGAGACGTCACCACTGGAGCGAGGGTTTTTGAGCGCGAGTGAAAGGACAACCAATCCTGCCTGGCTTCCCTTCCCGCGACGGACCTTTGAGGAGGGAAGCGCTCTCGGGCGGCCTCCGAGATGGCAGTATTCAGAAATCCCACCAGCCCTCTGGGCTTAGGTGGTATAACGCGTTTTTTCTTCTCTCTTCCACTGAAACTCCTCCCCCTACCCCCTCCCCTGGGCCAGGAAGGGGGGGGGGACCGAGGCGCTAGAGCGTCCAAGATGGCCCAAGATTGCTCCAAGAGGGCTTCGAAGTCGCAAGATGGCCTCCAAGATGGCCCATGCTACTTCAAGATGGGTCAAGATAGCCTCCGACATACCCCCAAGAGGCCCCAAAACAGCCCCAAGACGGATCCAAGTGCCCTTCGAGCCCTCCACGGCGCCCTCCAAGATGCCAAAACCGTTCAAATGCCTAGGGGAAAATCAATGTTTTTGGCATTATCACCTTTCCGCTTCCGATGGGCTTTGGAAGCCTCAAGATGGCCCAAAAGAGGCCCAAGAGGGGCCCAAGTAGGTCCGTAGCCATTTTGGCTCAAGCTGTCTCAAGGCGCTCAGTTTGACGCTTCCCTACTCGCTTTGTCTCTTTCCGCAAGCAGCCATTCCGTAAACTAAGCTGGTGATGGATCGGAGCACCTTCGAAAACGTCACGGAAAGGCAAACCCTTGAGGATTGTATTGGAATATGCTTCGTCATTTCGTCTGTGGAGGACATCGACAACGTGAAAGAGACTGCTGCCATGGTAACCGACATCGCGATCTTTGCGCTCAAGGACACAAAGGCCGAGGACGACGAGGATGGCAAGAAACAGATCAAGGAGATCAATAAGGAGCTTTTCTTTGTGCATGCCTACGACGATTGGGATGAAGAAATCACTCCGATCACAGATGAAGACCTACGCGATGGAGTGATCGCCGGAGAAATATCTCTGCGTCTCAAGGTAAAGGTGAACATGAATTGCTCAGCATTCCCTTTCGATGTCCAGACGCTTCCTATCCTCCTGTACTCTGGTGATGATGGTCGGACGCTGGTGAGCGCAGAACATTTCTGGATTGACGGGAGGTGGTCGGGCTACGCGCGCGCGGTCGCCATTACCCCGACGGCGCTCATCTCTGATGAGTGGGATCTGACTTCGGCAGCCGCTGTTTACGACAAGTCAGACATCAGTGAGACCATGTACAAGCAATCCCAGATCGGCGTGTACATCGCGCTTAAGAGAAAAGGTTCAGGTTACTTCATTCGTCTCGTGTCTGCCAACGTGATGATCTCGGCCGGCGCAGTGTTGCCGTACATGATGCCTTCAATGGAGCCGACCGGCATCATGGAACACCAGGTGGGCCTGCTCTTCGCCGTAGTGAGCTTTCAGCTGCTGCTCTCGAGCTTCCTGCCACCCACAAGCACAATGACAGTCTTGGACCATTACAGCATCGGACTCTTTTGTTTCATCTTTCTCTTGATGCTACTCCCGGCGGTGGAAGGCTACTACCAGGGGCCTGAAGTCGACACAATTGACCCTGAACACTCTAGTTTTTTTTTTTTTCACTGGTCCTTCTCAGTGTGGCTGGTCGGCCACATCACGTTTGCAGCCCGCGTGGTATAGTTAATGTACTTGCAAAAGACGGCTGTGTACAAGCACGAGAAGAGGAAAAGCAAGCCCCTTTTGAGCGTTCGATGCGGTAATAACTGGGAGGAGGACAAAGCATTTCACTCAACCCCCGTGTTTTTGGAGGCATGGCAGGAGCACGAAGACTGAGGCGAGGACAACACTCGTCGCGTGCCGCGGGGATGCGTAGGCGGGGCAATGTGCGGTATCGGGCCATGATTGGCCCCGTCTGGTTGGAGCGATTTCGCCGGCCTCAAAGGAACAGCTTTCTCAACTAGCAGTTTCGCAGTGCTTAACGTTGTGTTTGGCAGCAGTGCTCTGCTTGAATCAGGTTCCCATGAGCTAGCAAGAAAAAAAAAGAGGGGCCCAAGTAGGCCGAAGCGGCCCCAAGATCGCCCAAGAGGCGCCCAAGAGCGCTCCAAGAGGGCCCCAAGATGCCGTTTGAGAGCCTCCGAGGGGGGGGGGCGAATTTCTCCCCCCCCTCTTTTTGAGCCATGGTGCCCAAGACGGCCCCAAGAGGCCTCCCAGACCCCCCAAAGAGCCCCAAGAGGGCTCCAAGACTCCCCCAAAAGATCCTCAAGAGTGCCCCAAGAAGGCCTCAAGGCAGCCTCAAGATGGCTGCTCCGCAATCGGCATGGTCGCTTAGGGTGCTGTCGGCGGCTTGTAGAGGGCATCGCGACCGAATTTTGTGTGCCTTGCCCGTGCACGTTGCCTGTCTATGGAGAAAGGACACGCGTCAAGAGGAGGGGAGGAGGAGGAGGAGGAGGAGGCCACCTGTGCGCGCTACCAGTATCTGCTCCCAGCCCTCGCGCAGCGAGGATGGCCGCGTCACCAGCCGCCTCGCCAGCGTCCTCGCCGGCTGCATGGTGGTGGGATGGCGGTCGTGCTCGTGCCCTCCCGTCCTTCGCTCTCGGCCTCTCCTCCTTCTTCCTCTCGGGGCGGTTTTGCTTCCGAGATTGAGCCTGGCGCGTCTCGAAAGACGCTGCGCGGTAACACTTGCCAGCTACTCCTGCAGTTGAGGGCGCGACGCCCTTCAATTCGTTTTTTTGGCGGCGGCCCTGCCGTGTACCCCGCACATGCAGTGCCTGTTGGCACATCTCAGGAGCTATATCTAGGTCGGCGCACACGCGCTGCGCTCTTGGCCATCTCGCTCCAGCGCTTCTTCCCGAGGAAGGCTTCCAGTAGCCCGCTCGGCTGCTCTCCTGGCCGCCGTGCTTCAGCGAGCGTCTCTCGAGTAGGTAACTGCACTGTGGCGACAGTGGGGAGATGTGCCATCAACGTGTGGCGTCTTATCCAGCAGCTCGTGGCACCGCTTCTGTAGTACATGGAGCGTCGAACCCCGTCTTGCTCACACTTGAGGGCCGTGCACGAGGCGCAGTTCTGTGTGTGCTGTCTGAGCAAAAAAAGGACAGCCTCAAGATGGCCCAAGATAGCTGAGCATGGCTCGAGATAGCCTCCGACAGCCTCTAGCCGAGCATGGCTCAAGATAGCCTCCAAAGAGGCCTCACGAAAACTGGCAATCAATTCTGGATGTTTTTTTTTTTTTTTTTCTTTTTTGATTTGCGGCCCGCAAGGAGAAGTCCAGAGGGCGGTATGACCGAGGCTGGGGCACAGCGACAGATAATTGGCGCGAGAACGCGCGAAGTGCACCTGCAAACAAATTAGGAAGAGGGGCGGCCACAATTGGGCAGCTGGTGGGGATACGCGAGCGTCACGAATTTTGCATCATCGTCGGGATGAGCACTGACATCAGGCTGCGGGATAGCCCTGATGGCCTCCCTGGACTGAGTTGCGCAGACAGGGTCGTCAAACTTTCTGGGGCAGTGTGGATTCTTGGGTCATCTGGGGGCCTGCGCAGTGTTTCCATACGGTGAAAGCAGCACCTCGGCCATAACGACAAAATGATCATCGGCTCGCATGGACAGGTCGACGGCAGGGTCCACTCCCTGCCTTCCCACCGAAGCTACGGCCTCGACAGGGACTGACATAATCGATTCTGTGCTGTGGGTCCTGAGGCGAGGCACCCAGGGTCAACCAGGTCCCATGGATACCCGAGTCAGGTTCAGAACAGGTCGCCATGTGCGAGCAGGAAAGTCATGAAAACGTCGTCCGGGCAGATTCTCCGCTTCCGCCCCAATAGGGCCAACGGAGCGCGATAGGCGAGAACCGAGTGTACCGTTGGCATCGACAAGACAGTGGAGAGGGGCTGGGTTGGGTCGAGAAAGGACCACACATTCCAGTAACTTCCACCATGCCTCCACATCTGCTTGCTCCTCGATGGACAAAGCTGGGGCCCGGATTGCAACGAGAAGATGCCGTGACGAGTGTGCGCATGCACGAACGTGGTGTCGCACAAGTGTCTGCCCAGGAGCGGGCTGAAGACATGTATTTACCCTGAGTGCTACTCCACACTGGCCCGAGGTCTCAGCAGCCGATGTCAGGACATGATAGTCGGAACCTGTACGCCACGTGCTGTGCTTCAGTCGTGTCTCCAGTGTTCCCACCAACAGGTACCGTTGTACCGAGAGACGATGTGCAATCGCCAGCATGCGTCCAGGTACGTCGATCCCTGCTGCATCCTGTTACCTACACCTGATGCGCGTGCCGCCTCCGTGCCTTTTGTCCTGCGGGGTCGTAAGGTAAGTACATTGGCGACCGCAATCCGCATATGTCCGAGCGTGGGCAAACTGTCGGGAGTGGGGGATGGCTCGTCATTCGAACTGCGTCACACTGATGGCAGCGAGAACACGACGACAGGGGACAGACGGGGCGGGGGCAAGCTCGGCAGTCGTTCTGGCGCGGTTGGGGGAAAACGCCCGTCACCGCAGTTGGACAGGTCGGGAACCCATATCCATGGTACCAGCGACAGCTCATCAACCAAGAAGTCCCATGGTAGGTCGTTGTATGGTACTGCTGGCGCCAAACCCATGGAAGACAACCTGGCTAGAGTATCGGCCAGCTTGTTTAGTGGGTTCCCCGCATGCCCTGAGACGTGTACCCAAGATAAACCAACATGGTTTCGGAGCCACTTTGTGAGCTCGTCTAAGAGACAAGGCAGCACACCACAAGCCTGGTATTTTACACCTCCTGCTACTGCTTCAGCTAATCATGCTATTGTCTGTCTGTGCGTACTCTCCACGAGGCTGACCGAACATGTTGCGAAGCTTGAGCTAACCAGAGTACAAACCACAGTGCAGCACAGAAATCAGACGGGCCCGATGCACTGATGAACTCATCGCTGAGATGGGGAGCTGGGGACATCAGTGCGATACCTATCATCACGAGTCATTCCACACACGACGAAAGCCCAGAATGGTGGTCCATAACCTCCAGATCCATCGGTGTACGCTTCATACCGAGATCTGTCAGAATCGAGAATGGGGGGGGGCGGGCGGACCCGTGATGCAGCAAGAATTGCTGTGTGGTGGAATGCGGATCGGGCGAGGAATAGCACGCACCAGGAGTCTGCACCGCTCCCTAAAAGAGAGCAGCAGTGAGAGAGCTGCCTGACCAAGCAGCGGAGAGGGCCGAGAACACAGCAGGTGAGGGCAACCGGGCACCGGGCCGGGCGGCGCGCGGCCGTGGCAGCCGGCAGTGGCCGCGCCCGGCTGCGAGGCGCCTGGCTCCGACGGCGCCTCCCTCGGCCTCTTCACCCCGGCGTCGACTGCGGCTCGCCGTCGGCAGCGGCAGCCTCCGATCTCATGGGGCTGATGGGCGACGGCTCCTTTCGTTAGGGGGCCAGATGCGAACCCTACCCCTGCCCCCCACGATTTCTGAGGGGGAGTGTGGGGTTCACTTCGTTCGGGAGCTCCCGAGCGAAGTGAACCCCACCCTCCCCCTCAGAAATGGTGGGGGGCAGGGGTAGGGTTCGCATCTGGCCCCCTATTCGTGCCCTGCTGCGTGGACTGGGGCTGCGGCTGCGGGAGGGCCGGCCCCTCGGCGGCTCGCTCTTGCCCTCTGGCGCGGGGCGGCGCGCTCTCCCGCGGCCACTCTCGCGGCGACCTGCGCGCCAGGGAGCCCTGGGACCACGTCACCTGCAACCCCCTTGCTATCGCTCGGACGTGTGCGCTTCGTCTCGGCGGGGATTCTTGAGGAGCATCCTGGACCATGCTGCGGAAACAACGCCACGCGCGAAACCGAAGAGAAGCACAGGGAATGGACGTCCGAGCGACGGCCAGCTCCTGGCTGTCCTTCTTCAGCAGCGGGTGCTCTGGCACCTCCTCTCTGCGCGGCGGCCGCCAATGTCGGCCGGCTGGCCTCGGCGAGGCCTTCGGCAGCAGGCTGGGCGCCGGGCCTCCGCCGCGCGCGCGGCCCTCGTGGCTGCGGCGGCCTTGGCAGCGGTGCGCTTGGCTTAAGTCGGGCCTGTCCCTCTGGAGGAGGAAAATTCGAAATTAGTAAAAAAATAGTTGTGGGACGTTTTTTGGCTATTTATGGACATGTTTGGAGTATTTTTAGAGTATTTTTTATTTTTCGTCCAAACTGCGCCTGTAGGGGGACAGGCCCGACTTAATGCTTGGCCTCCTGCTGCTTGTGCTGCTCCACGCGCACCCTCTCGAGCGCCGCCTCGTGCGCGTCACGGTGCGACTGCTCAGTGCGGCTCCTGCCAGGCTCCGGCACGGCAGGCGTCGCACCTCTTGCAGGAGCCGGCTCTCCAGGCTCACGGGCAGCTGGCGCTCCTGCGGGGCTCGGGGTCGACGCGTCGGGCTGCGCAGCCGTGGCAGCTCCACCCGATGGGCCACTCGACGCTGACCCAGCAGCCGACTCGGGCCCGCTCACGGTCCGCGGCCTGCGGCTGGTCCGCCTTCGCCTGGGCCACGTGCGGCTCTGCCCCGAGCAGCTGCTGCCGGAGAGGGCGCCGCTCAGCGCGTGCATCTGGTTGGCGAGGTCCACCTGGTTCTGTTGCAGCGCGGCGATGGCAGCCATTGCAGGTGTCGCCATGCTACCAGCGGGGGCCAGTGACGAAGCTTCGCCTCCCATTCCTTTTGCGACAGGCGTGGTCGCCGATCCCGGGGGCGTCGCCGTACCACCGACGGCTGCAGGGCCAGGCTCCGCCATGGGCTCGCCCATCGTCGCGTCGGCAGGCGCGACCTGGGGCGCCAGCTCCCTCAGCTGTTCGAGCAAGACGCGGTCCGTCCCAAGCTCCGTCTCGCGCTGCTCGACCGTGTCCTCGAGCCTCGCGAGTTCCGTCTTAGCCCTCTCTACGGCGGCGACTGCACGGTCCCGTCTCCCCTGGGCACGGGCCACGAACGCAGTCTGTCGATCAATTTGTTCATGTGGCGGCCTGGCCATCAGAATCATCGTCACCTGCACTGAATATTCTTGTTCTTGAAGCTGGATCTGGGTCTGAGACATGTTGAGGCCCCTCGAGGCCTTCAACCTCTTTGCCACGGCAATATCGCAGCCTTGCGAAGCGCCGCACGATGTGCTGTCAACTCGGTGGCGCCTGTGGGTGGCTGCACCCAGCTCGGATGGGCCATCGCCTGCGCAGGCAGCGTTGGGAGCCCGCTCCTGCTCCTCCTCCTCCTCCTCCTCCTCCTTCTCCTCCTCTCTCTTGCCGCCTCCAGAGCTCCGCCCTCCTGCCGCGGCTCCAGCGCACCCCGCCGGGCGGAGCGGTGGCGGCGGAGAGCCGGGCCGCCGCCGCCACACAGCGCGACGCAGTGTGCGTGCCTGGGCCCCTCTCGCACGGGAGCACCGGTGTCTCGCCGGTGTCCGTGCCGTGGCCCTCTCTCGCACGGCGGGCCCGCCGCCGGGCAAACGGTGCGGGCGAGCGCGTGCGGCTGCCGGGGGCCCCCCGACGAGGCGCGCGGGTCTCCTGCATATATACCCGCACTCCGAAGACCTCGGGCAGGGACGGCAGCTGAGAGGCAGGGAGGGCAGGAGGGGGTGCACCTGTCTCGTTCTGCAGCGTGCAGCGGGGAGCTACAGAAGGGAGCGGGGGGATCGGAGAGGGTTGGACGGGCGCCTGCGGTCACATGAGGGGCGCTGCTTGCTGCGTAACTCCCCCTTCCCTCCCTCCTCCTTTCCCTCCTGCTGCTGGTGCTCCTCCTCTTCCACCTTTCCCTCCTCCCTCCTCCGAAGTGTAATGGGGGTGAGGGGCCCGTAGCATTGCTGAGTAAGCCACGTCCATCTTAAGGACCACCTTTATGTTCTTCGTGCGTTAGCTCTCCACCTCGCAATGCTGTTCGTTTGGGGTATGTCCACGGGGCCTTGGTTCCTTGGCGAATGGGGCTCATATCGTGGCGACCAGGCGCCTCCGTGGAGTCATGGAGGGACCCGTCGGCTAGCCTGGAAAGCGAGCCAGCGATGGACGAGGCGGAGGTTGCCGAGGAGGACTTCATGCCCTCGGCGGAGCGCGTGGATGAGGGCCCTGGGTTGGCTTCGCGGTGGTGGACGTGACGCCTCGTGTGGGCTTTGTCTGGAGGATTCTTTTGAGACGACGTCGGCGACGAGCGAGGAGGGGCCACCGCCAGCGTGCGCTGGGCCGATGTGCAAGGGCACCGCGGTGCCAGGCGGCGCCGCGTCGAGGTGGCCGAGCTCGTGGGCTGCGGACAGCCTGGTGCCGACGCGGTCGTGTCCCCGCCAGCGCCCCCGCTGCCGCCGCCGCTCACCGCGGAGCAGGAAGCGGTGCTAGCCTTGGAGGTGGGGAGCGAGGCCATCGAGAGGATCGAGGTGCGCCCCTGGGCGCAGCGCCTCTTCAAGGTGCTGTGGCACCTCCCCCCGCTGCTCACGATCGCGCGCCGTGCCGAGGTCGGGGCCCCAGCTGGCGCGGCCAGCGCGGCGGCGTCGTCCGCCGGCCCGGCGGCCAGGCGCCGTGGTAATGGTGGTGGCGCGGGGCTGCCCCCGTGGCGGAGGCGGAGGCGCCTGGGCCAGCTGGCAGCGGGGTCGCGGAGACGGAGGCACAGCTCCGCGCCAGCGCGGCGCGGCGGCCATGCTCTCCCAGGAGGCGGCTCGGCGCAGGGCGCTCGTCGAAGAGGTCGGTGGGGGGGCCGTGCCAGCGGGCGTCGAGGGCTTGGCGGCGGCGGAGTCGATGGTCAGGGGGCTGACTGCAGCGCGCCCGCAGTGTGGGCGGTTGCGCGTGGTGCTTGCCCCCAGGCGCCGCGGGGGTGAGGCACGGGGGCGGCCCCGACCTCGGAGTCGGGCCCAGCCCGATGGCGAGTAATATTATTCATCGTAGTATTTCTCGCCATACTAATAGTACAACGGCGAGTAATACAACGAATTGTAAAAATACTATTTTTAAAAAACCCTTGTGTGAGTAGTCGTAGTATTACTACTACTACTACTACTACTACTACTACTACTACTACTACTACTGCTACTACTACTACTCCTACTCCTACTCCTACTCCTACTCCTACTCCTACTCCTACTCCTACTGCTACTCCTACTCCTACTACTACTTACCACTACTACTACTACTACTACTACTACTCCTACTACTACTACTACTACTACTTCTTCTTCGTCTACTACTACTACTACTACTACTACTACTACTACTACTACTACTACTACTACTACACATTACTACTACTACTACTACTAGTACTACTAGTACTA